>JAVGWO010000234.1:0-12968 GCA_034509495.1 Acestrorhynchus altus | reverse complement strand
GTACACACAGAACACACTAATCACAGAACACACTGTACACACAGAACACACTGTAAACACAGAACAAACTATTAAAACAGAACATACTGTAAACACAAAACACACTGTACACACAGAACACACTGTAAACACAAAACAGACTGTAAACACAGAACGCACTGTACACACAGAACACACTGTAAACACAAAACACACTGTACACACAGAACACACTCTAAACAAAGAACACACTGTACACAGAACACAAACTACCACTGCTGTCTATGATTCTCTGTAATTCCCGTTCACTTAAAAATAAGTTGGAAAATCTACGCCAATATGCTGGAGCTTGTTGTGAATTCCGTATGTCCACTGTACTGGCTTTTACTGACACGTGGTTTGGAGACGATGTACCAGATAATTTTAAACAAATTGACAGATTTTCCCATGTGAGACTGGACAGAGATGCAAACTCTGGTAAAGGCAAGGGAGGGGGTGTGTGCATTTACACAAGAGACAGCTGGTGTCGGAATATTTCAATCAGAGTAAAAATATTCAACCCCGATTCTACCTGCCAAGAGAATTTACCAACATCTTTGTGTGCATTGTTTATATTCCACCAAGTAGGAACGCTAAGAGTGCAGCTAAAGAAATGTCTGATTGTGTGCACCACCTTGGACAATAAACCTGATGCACCTTTGTTGATACTAGAGATTTGAATCTGGGGGAAAAAATCCTCCCTGGATTCTACCAATATGTCAAATGCAGCTCTAGACATAATAAAATACTGGACAAGTGCTATGATTATATTACAGACCCCCTCTCTGTAACTCTGACCATAATGTCATTCATCTGCTCCCAACTTACCGGTCAGTGTTTAAGTCCTGTGAGCCCGAAATACAAACTGTGAAGGTTTGGACAGACGACAAGAAAGAAGAGCTGAAAGGCTGTTTTCTCTGCACAGACTGGGACATCTTTTTGGAGGGGACAGACATAGACGAGGCTGCAGAATCAATCACAGATTACATTAGTTTCTGTGTCGATTCCATCATCCCTCAAAAAACTGTGAAACGATATCCAAACAACAAACCATACACTGATGAGGGCATCAGGGACTGCATCAGGAGGAAAAAAGACACTGTCTCCTCTGGTGATGTTGCAGGAGCTCATGCTGCTCAAAAGGATTTGAATGACCAACTAAGGGTGGCGTCAGTTCAAGGAGAGGGCAGAACATGACCTGGTCACATCCAATACAAAGAATCTGTGGGACTTGATCAGACAGATGATTAACATGGATACAGAAAGGAAACCCCCGTCTGCCCTTAATGACACAACTAGGGCGAATGAACTGATGACTTTTATATGCGGTTTGACACAGAAATGTTAAGGAATGAACTGCAGTACTGGAGAATGTAATCTGTGACTTAGATATGGACAGAGTTACAACTGAATTACAAGCGGTCACTAAAATTCTTAAAGATATACAGACCAACGAGGCCACAGGCCCAGACTGTATGACTGCATTCTTGTTGAAAACCTTTGCTGAAGAGCTCTCACCTGTATGGCACAAATTATTCCAGCTCTCTATAGATCCTCAGACTGTGACAGTACTCTGGAATAAATCTGTAATTATCCCGGTTCCTAAAACAGTCAGCTCTCAGGAGAATAATGATTATAGAGCGGTGACACTCACCTCAAATGCTTCTAAATCATCTGAAAGGCTGATGCTCGAAAAGCTTAGAATACAGGTGGAACCGCTGGTTGATAAATTTCAGTTTGCTCATATAAAAAAACGAAGCACAAGTGAAGCCAGAGCAACATTAATGCATCTCATCCTTAATGATATTGAATGAACTGCATATGCTGGACTACTGTTTATTGACTTTAGTTCAGCCTTTAACTTAATACAGCCACATCTGATCCTTAGTAAGACAGTCCATGCAGACGTAAATCCATTCTTAATGAAGTGGTTTATTCTTTCCTGTCTAATAGGCCACAACAAGTGAAGTGTAACTCTGCTCTGTCTGATATAACAGTCTGTAGTACTGGTGTAGTACTGGTGTAGTACTGGTGTAGTACTGGTGTCCCCCAGGGGAGCGTCAGTTCACCGTCCCTGTTCACTTTCTACACTAATGATTGCGTTAGTACGGAGGCAAACCAGCTCCTGATCAAATATTCTGATGACACAGTTTTAATCAGTTTGTTAACAAAAACCTCTGATCCAAATACTGATCGAATAGCTGTAGAACATCTCGTGGCCTGGTGTGAGGTACACAAACTGCAGATCAACACAAGTAAGACTGTGGAAATGCTGGTGGACCCTCGAACAGTCGGAAATCCTGACCCTGTGTCTATTCGTGGTCAAACCATTGAGCAGGTCAGCTCATTTAAATATCTTGGAGTTCACATAGACGGTGATCTAAGTTGGTAAACACAGGTGACCAGGGTCTGCTCTAGGATCCATCAGCGCCTCCATTTTCTGCGCAGACTCAGATTATTTGGTGTCTGTAAAAACATCACGCTAATATTCTACAGAGCAGCTGTTGAATCAGTTTAAGATATGACATTACAAGCTGGTTTGGTAACTTAACAGTTAAATGTAAGACACTTATAAATAGTCCAGTTAAGACAGCTGGGAGAATTATGGACATCCCTGCCCCTCTCGGCCCGCAGGAGCTGCGACAGCAGGCTATAATTAGACAGGCTAGGAATGGTGTATCCGATAGTACACATGTGCTCTTTCAGGAGTAGCAGCTCATGAACTCAGGCAGGAGATACAGGGTTCCTTTGTGCAGTTTAAACATTCTGTCCACTGTCACTTAAGATCCTAAATAATAATGACGTCTGACTGTATTACGGTTGTATCGGTGGCTGTGGGGTCGTGTAATAGTATCAAATGTAATGCACTTTAAATCTTTAATGTATTGTAATGATCTGGTTTTTGGTCACATGATGTTTGGTATGTTTGTCTGTTTTTTGTTGTAGTGCAGTTTGCTCTCACTCCAAGTTGTTTTGTTTATCAGTGAAAAACACTCCAGTTTCTACTTCTGCTGGAAACGTCGTCCCTCTCTGTCAACTTTCCTTTTTTATCTACAGTCGTCATTTCAGAAATGGACTGTAAAAATTTTATTGTTAATTTTACAGTAAATTCATGGTAAAAAGTTTCCAATAAAGGAGTGTAAAATAACAGTAATTCACCACTGAGAACAATGACACAACATTACCGTATCATAATAATGGTAATTTACTGTAAATACATTACTGAGTATTACCACTTTAATACAGTACATTTGGTCAATAAATACATTATAATACTGTTGTTAGTTTTTACAGTAATTAGTTGTATTTTTATCTTGATTTGCCAAATAAAGGAGTGTAAAATTTTATTGCTATATTACAGTAAAATTTACAAGTAGCCACGTTTATCTGATCTGTTCTTAAACTCTGCTGTAAAGAGTTCTTTTATAGAATCACTTTTACAAAAAATACCACAAACATCTGATGTTTAATGAAGAATTTTTAATTTCAAATAAAATATGTAACCAAATGCATCACTTCCAGTTTCATTCTGATAGAATCAGCATATGAACACTGTCAGGACACTGATATTAATACAAGTTTCTCAGCAATAACAAGACAAACTGTTCTTAGTTCATTTAGTATTTGGACAAAAATACTGCTCTAAAAATAAATCACCAAGCAGAACATCTGACCAACTCAACTCATCCTCCACCAGCGTCACCAACTTTGATCCTGGAGAGTTAAATTTCAGCTCTCATCTAACAAAGCAGTGGACAGGCAGTAAATACAGGCAGGGACAGAAAAGTAGATCTCTAGGAACTGGACTGATGATCACTGGTCGAGACCTTACAAACAGGCTGCCATTTTCTTCAACCAACTTCACGAAACACTACATTTACCTGAGAGGGCTAACGGAGTCAGCGTAAGAACACTGTCAAAATACTGACATTGACAACACTTGACAGTAACAAGGCTTAACATGGCGTGTACCTGAGAGGAGACAATCAGAACTGACTGGAATTCAGGATCAAAACTGAAAGCAGAACTACAGGAACAATTTCCCCAAAACAGTTATACTAACAACACACAGATCAAATGTAGATACACAAGTCAACCTACACCAATAAACACAGTATGAAGGACATGAAGGATGTTCATGTAGGACTTCCTTTGCTGTGGTCACAACATTTACACTGACATGCACAACCAGTCAAAACCATTCATTTTCGTAGAGGCTGCAAACGCTGACATTCACGGAGTGTTTCTTCTTCTCAACTACCTTTACACTTGTTCTGCTGACAATGTTCTCAGTGGAGCTCTTGGAACCAGTGCTTGGGTTGATCTCCACAAAACATCTGGAAGTTCACACATGAAGGAAAAATGAATGATAATGTAATTAAATGGAAAAAGAGTCCAAATGCTGTGGAGATCTTGTGAACTCATTATGAAGCAGCTGGTCAGGGTATACAATGATTTAGCTTTGGATAAATTCCAGAGAGCATGAAGCCTCTTCTTGGTGTTCCAGGTTGAAATGGTTGAATGAGGCAAACAAAGCTGCCAGACCTGCTGGAAAGTTGGGATGTGAAGACAAGACCAGCTGAGCCTCTATACTCATCATCCACCTCACTGAAGACAGTGTTTCACCTTAAATCAATAAACATTCATGGATATAAACATATTTACTAAACCAAACACAGTTACAAACACACAAGACTACATTGGTGCTACCGTCGGGTCCCGGTGATGTCCTGGTGTTTACTGTCCTCAACACTTTCTTCATGTCTCTCTCAGTGATGATGAACGGTGGGGGTTCTGGAGTCGCTGTGTCTAATCTGTGTCTCCAGTGATGATCGGGGGGGACGAGCATAGAAGGTCACTGACCAGAGACGTGTCCGCTCTCACTGCGCTCGAGGACGAGCCTTTATAGTCTGTGATTGTCTGCAGTCCTACAGGGATCTGGAGTCGCTGTGTCTGAACTGTGTCTCCAGTTTGTCCCCGTAGCGGCGTTCAGTCTGTCTCACCGCCCTGCGCACTTCGTAGGACGCAGACTTTAGAGGTGTGACGAGTTCGAGCGGACAGAGCGCGGACGGTATGATCCACCCACGACTTCTGGTTGAGGAAGGTTCTGACTGTGTGTGTGTTGGTTTTGTTTTGTGTTGTGTTGTGTGTGTGTGTGTTGTGTTGTGTTGTGTTGTGTGTGTGTGTTGTATTTACAGGTCTGACCACTAGAGGGGTTTGGCTGTCTGGCTGCAGGGTCAGATCACGTGACTGAAAGAAAAGAAAATAGAAGGAATTGTGATCTTCATTCCAGAAGGAGAGAAGAGAGCAGAGATCAGAGCTCTGGATTTCACACAGTAAGTTCATGAAGTGTTTAAAGCTGATTCTGTAGAACAGGGGAGTCCAAACCTTGTTCACTGAGGGCCACATACATAAAAATAAAGGAGGAGCTGGGTCACTTTCTAGAAATGAGATATAAAGCCTTAACTTTAGTGTATTAAAGTTAGAAAAATCAATTCAAAGTGGACAAATATTTTGTGTTTTAACAAGAAAAACACATAAAAGTAAGTGGTTTGGCAGAAACAGGGCAGTGACAGAATTGATGCAGATTATAGATATTTGAAGCGTGTATTTACGGGTACTGTGGATTATATCTTTACTCACCTAAAGTGGGAACGACATTGCACTCAGTGGGAGCAGTGCTGCTGCACTTTGGACCGAAGGATGGCTGGCAGGTCTGGAGTAAACTTAGTGGTTGAGACCGAAGGACATTATGGAGATGGCTGTTGGTCATTTTGGTTCTCAGTCTGCTTTTGTTCAGTGTTAACAGCGAAAATGTTTGTTCTCATATGTATGTTGAGCCAAATAGACTGATCATTTTCTTTGCGTCTCATCAGAGGAATCTTTTCCTTTTCCAAGCCCCGGTAGAACTCGGGGAGGGAAAGCTGCTGATGTTGATTCTTCAGAGAATCATCACACTGGATTTCGATGAGTTCTAATTGCAGATTCTCTTCCACTTCTTCGGGAAAGGAGTCGCGAACAGCTTGACGTCTTTTTCAATGACAGAAAAATCCTGGAAGCGCTGTCTGAATTCCGTTTCCAGACATGTAATCACAGACACACATTTCCCTTTTTTAGCAGAAAGGTTAGTCTGTGGATAAGCAGTTCTGATCTCGGACAGTGTGGGGAAATGCACAACGTTGAAGTTGCGCAGTTGTGTCTTAAAGAAATTGAGCTACAAAATGCTTTCATGTGCGCATAAAGTTGTGGTACAAGCTGCTCTTTCCCTTGTAGGCTCTTGTTCAGGGTGGTTAAATGATCAGTCAGATCAACTGAAAATGTTAGATCTGCCAACCATAGAGGGTCATTCAGCTCATGAAGAGGTTGGTCCTTCTCCTTCAAAAACTGGTCAGTTTCTGTCCTCAGGGAGTAAAAAGCTTCAGCCAGCGCACATCTGAGTGATAGAGTAGATCACCATGTTCAGCATCGACATCAGAAAGGATAGCCTGAAGTTCTCTGTGGTACAGTCCCCTTGTTCAAACAATTTTGTTCATTGCATCTCCAAGATTGACTGTCTTGACACAAAGAACAATGCAGTGCATTTTAAAAGCCTCATCTCCCGTCTCTTTCACTTTAGAGGGTATTTTTAGAGGGTGTGGGCTGTTACTCACCCCATTTTCATTTTGACTTCATTTTGAAAGAAATGTAGTGTGTGTGGAACAGCCTTAAACGAGTGGAGTAAAACTGAAGGTGTGGAGAGGAAAAGTGCCTCTAGACATTCTGTAATTCAGGCTTTAAGATGGAAAATTCAGACAAACACAACTTTCCAGCTGTTCTTACAGTCAATCTGCTGTAAATGATCTTTTCTCAGAGAGCAGAGAGCGGCATCTCCAGCGTCCAGCAGTGTGTTAGAAGAGGATCATCTCCATGATGGAGCCTCGTATCTCCAGCAGTGGAGGAAGTGAACCAGAGTGAGTATCCTTATATCAGCGGTTCATCTGAAGAAGCAGGAAAAGGAAAGAGTATTTCTGTCCCTCATGTTGAAGCTGAATGAGGTTCAGTAAAGGAAGACATTCCTCCACACTTTACTCTCATCATGGATCATCATGAAGGAACTGTTTTCAGGGTGAAGAGAGCAGCATCTCCAGCCCCCAGTGGTGTGTCTCTGAAGAGTGACTGGTCAATGGATTGTCCTCTATACTTCAGCAGTGGAGGAGGAAGCTGTGACTCACGGTACGTCACTGCACTCAGTAAACTGCTGTTCTTAGAGTGAAGCTCTTCAAATGTGATCCTGATCTTTCTTAAAGATGTGCAGTGTGTGGAGTTCAGTGTGTAAATGCTGGAGTTTCACTGTGTTTAATGTTCACAGGACTGAAACACAGAGAGCAGTTTCTCCAGAGTCCAGCTGTGTGTCTATGAAGAGTGACCAGTCCATGGATCATCCTCCTAATTTCAGCAGTGAAGCTGTGACCTCTGACCCAAAGTGAGTGAAAAATCAACCCCTCAGAGATGTTCCTGTCATTGAGATTTTGAACTGAAGCTCAGGTTTATAACAGTCATGTTGGATTTTTATTTCTAGATCATTTTTACAGAGGATTTGTGTAAAGATTTGAACCCAGTGTGTCTGAGTCCTGCTGGAGCCCGTTATCTTCTTCAGTCTGTTCTAATAAGAGCTGAACAAGTTGAGTTACAGAGAACATAAAGTGAAGGACAGTTACAGCTGGATATGGATCAACACTGTATAGATTACAATGGAATTATAGGTGATGATGTAATGAACAGATGAGATGTTCAGTCAGACTGTTTTACAGAATTCCACTTGGATTACGTTCTTTCAGAGCTCTTAGTGGACGAGTAATGACTCAAAGCAGGGGAGGACAATCCCGGTCCTGGAATATCAGATTCCTGCACAGTTGTGTGCTTTTCCTGCTCAGACACGTCTGATTGACTTCACCTGTTGATTGTCAGGTGTAGTAGGTCTGTTAGAGCTGGGAAATCAGCAGACTGTGCAGGAATCCAGGATTCCAGGACCGGCATTACCTTCCCCTGACTCGGACAAACACATTCCCAAATTCCAGACATTTTTCTCCTGAATAAAACATTCAGTCTGTTGATTTGAATGATATCTGTTATTCTCTGTGTTTCTCTCTGTTTTATGAAACTGTATTATTATATAACTGTCACTTGTGTGTGATGGTTGGTGTTGAGTGCAGATGTGAGCAGCTGTATCAGCTGATTTCTTGCTGTAGATCACAGTGTGGATTTTCTGTTCCTCCACAGAGAGAAGAAGAGAAAGATTATCAGTGAAGAACTGGATCTTCTATTCGACGTTAGTCCTAAAGCAGTCTCATGATGAGGGTCTCTGGTTTCACTGTCTTTTATTTCTGAGTTTAAAGCAGCTTTAAAGTTTTAAACGTGTGCTGATGATCATTCAGTCTCCTTCAGCTGCTGGTGTTTTATAGCTGAATTGTCTTAATATTAATACTTTAAGATGCTGTTCAGTAACGAGGTGTTCAAGAGCTTTTCCACATCAGAGCATCCATAACTCCTCTCCTCCTCAGATCAGTGTCTCTCTGATGTTCATCAGACTGTTCTGAGTTCAGATCATCTCTCTCTGTGATGGTCCATCTTTAGTGATTCTCTGATGTTTGTTCTGAATCAGGAGCTGCAGCAGAAATTTATCTCTCTAGTGAAGAAGGAGCTGAAGACGTTCAAGAATCTCCTGAGTCCAGATTACCCAGCATGCTGTGAGAGAGAGGTGGAGGATGAGGATGATGGGAGAGAGGGGGTGCTGAAGACCACACTGCACATCCTGAGGAACATGGAGCAGACAGACCTGGCTAACACACTAGAGAGCAGTAAGAGTTGTGGGTGGTGACCATGGGTATCAACCTGAGTGCTGATTGATTTCCTCAGTGAAGTCCTGCTTTCCAAAGGGAATAAAAACTCTACTTGACTGGATTCTGGAATTAGAGGATAATGGATCACAGTATGAACTGTAGTCCTTAATCCTATCACTTCCTGATTCTGTAGGACCACCATTAATAGCTTTAAGACCACTACAGCTGCTCCAGAACAACAGACTACAATCTTTATTATTAATGATTTATTTACTGTATCACAGAGCTGTTCTACACAGGGCTCTTTACTGCACCATCACAGCTGATAACATCTTCCTTATTGTCTTCCTCTCTTATCAGAATTTGCTCCAGCTTCTCATGGAAAACTCAAATCCAAACTGAGGGATAAATATCAGAGAATTAATGAAGGAATCTCAGGCCATGGAAACTCAGCTCTTCTGAAGGAGATCTACACAGAGCTCTACATCACAGAGGGAGGGGGTGGAGAGGTCAATCAGGAACATGAGGTGAAGCAGATTGAAGCTGCTTCCAGGAAAAGGGTGACACAGGAGACACCAATCAAATGCAACAACATCTTTAAAGCCACACCAGAACAGAAGAGACCCGTCAGAACAGTACTGACTAAAGGAGTTGCCGGAATTGGAAAAACAGTCTCAGTGCAGAAGTTCATTCTGGACTGGGCTGAAGGGAACGTCAATCAGGACATTCTCTTCATATTTCCACTTCCTTTTAGAGAACTGAATCTGATGAAGGAGAAGAAGCTCAGTCTGGTGGATCTTCTTCAGCGTTTCTTCCCAGAAACACAAGATCTAAAACCAAGACATTATAAGAACTACAAGATCCTGTTCATCTGTGATGGTCTGGATGAGTGTCGACTGCCTCTAGATTTCCATAACAATGAGAATTTGGTGGATCTAGAAGAGCAAACCTCAGTGGATATTCTGCTGACCAACCTGATCAAGGGGAATCTGCTTCCCTCTGCTCTCCTCTGGATGACCTCTCGACCAGCAGCGGTCAGTCAGATTCCTCCTGAGTGTGTTGATCAGGTAGCAGAAGTGCGGGGTTTCAGTGACCCTCAGAAACTGGAATACTTCAGGAAGAGGATCAGAGATCAGGACTTGGCTGACAAAGTCTTCACACACATCAGGTCTTCAAGAAGCCTGTACATCATGTGCCACATACCGGTCTTCTGCTGGATTGCAGCCACTGTTCTAGAGAGAATGCTGAGTGAAGCTGAGGGTGGAGAAACCCCCAAAACCCTGACACAGATGTTCACACACTTCCTGATCTTTCAGATCAAACACAATAGCCAGAAGTACAGTGGAGAAAGGAACACCGATCCTCAGCAGACTAAAGAAAGTATTCTGGCTCTGGGGAAACTGGCTTTCCAGCAGCTTGAGAAAGGAAACCTGATCTTCTATGAGGAGGACCTCAGAGAGAGTGGCATTGATATTAGAGAAGTGTCAGTGTACTCAGGAGTGTGCACCCAGATCTTCAGAGAGGAGGATGAGCTGCACCTGGGGAAGGTCTTCAGCTTTGTACATCTGAGCATCCAGGAGTTCCTCGCTGCCTTATATGCGTTTCTCAGCTTCATCGACAGAAAGGTTCTGAATCAGCAAACCAGTAAACTATCTGAGCTGTTTAGCAGGTCAACGATGTCTGACTTCCTCATCAGTGCAGTGGACACAGCCTTACAGAGTGAGAGTGGACACCTGGACCTGTTCCTTCGTTTCCTTCTGGGTCTCTCAATGGAGTCCAATCAGAAGCTCTTACGAGACGTATTGACACCAACAGAGAGGAGCTTTCACAGCAACGAGGAAACAGTCAAATACATCAAACAGAAGATTGAGGAGAACATCTCTCCAGAGAAATCCATCAATCTGTTCCACTGTCTGAATGAACTGAATGATCACTCTCTAGTGCAGGAAGTGCAGAGATACCTGAGCAGAGGTGAGGACCGTCGTCTCTGTAGGGCTCGACTCTCTCCTGCTCAGTGGTCAGCTCTGGGGTATGTGTTGCTGAACTCAGAAGAAGAACTGGAGGAGTTTGATCTCAGTAAATATGAGCCATCGGAGGAGGTTCTTCTGAGACTGCTGTCGGTAGTCAAAGCTTCCAGAAGAGCTGTGTGAGTGTTTTCATTCATCTGAGTCTGAGGGGGTGGAGATGATCTGGGAGATTGTTCAGATAAATTATTTGGAGAAAAGCCTCCAATAATCTCACACAGCCTGAAAAGTCTTTGTCCCTGATAATCTGTCCCTGAGCTGTGGATGAGTTGCATGTCCACACTGGTCCCAGTGAAAGGGGTCAGCATCTGGATCTGGAGCTTTCTGTATGATAGTTCTCATGTTTTCTATCTGGATATAAAAGAACCAGCGGTTGTTTAGACTGACACTCAGTTTCATTTAATTCTATTCAAATTTCTCCTTTGACTTTATTGTAAATCTGTTTATTCTTCATTTCTCAGACTGGCTTCATGTCATCTTGGAGAGACAGTTTGTGAAAGTCTGGGATCAGTTTTAAGTGTGGAAACGTCCTCCCTGAAAGAGCTGGACCTCAGTAACAATGATCTGCAGGATTCAGGAGTGGAGCTGCTCTCTGCTGGACTGAAGAGTTCACACTGTAAACTGGAGATTCTCAGGTCAGTGTTTCTGTCCCTTCATTACACTTAAATGTAAGACTGTGATATTCAGCACTTCACCAATAGAAATGTCTTTATTATCATCATAAACTCACCACATAGTTCAGACCCAGCTCAGTTTGTAATGTGTAATTGTATGGGATGTAACAGTGCAATGCAACAGTAGTGAGTAGGGGTGTAACAGTAGTGAGTGGGGGTGTAACAGTAGCGTGTGGGCGGTGTAACAGTAGCGTGTGGGCGGTGTAACAGTAGCGTGTGGGCGGTGTAACAGTAGCGTGTGGGGGGTGTAACAGTAGCGAGGTGGGGTGCAACAGTAGTGAGGAGGGGTGTAACAGTAGTGAGGAGGGGTGTAACAGTAGTGAGGAGGGGTGTAACAGTAGTGAGTAAGGGTGTAACAGTATTGAGGAGGGGTGTAACAGTATTGAGGAGGGGTGTAACAGTAGCGAGTAAGGGTGTAACAGTAGTGAGTAGCGGTGTAACAGTAGTGAGGAGGGGTGTAACAGTAGTGAGGAGGTGTGTAACAGTAGTGAGCAGGGGTGTAACAGTAGTGAGTAAGGGTGTAACAGTAGTGAGTAAGGGTGTAACAGTAGTGAGTAAGGGTGTAACACTAGTGAGTAGGGGTGTAACACTAGTGAGTAGGGGTGTAACACTGTACTGTAATGTACTGAATTGTATTTACTGTATTGGTGTTTCGTGACTCACAGTTTATCTTCTGGTTAGTGTGTTTGTTTGGGATAACGTTATTATTGTGTTGCTGCAGCGTTAGATCAGAACACTATAAAGATGAGGTTTTATTGGTAATATTATACTTTTATATCAGTGAATAAACTGGAAATGGAAACATCAACATTAATCATAACAGAAGACTCTTCTAGACTCTTATTTTGACGGTCAGAAATGGATGATTGTCCTGTGGTTTAAAATCCCTTTGAGTTGATTCTCCAGTAAAATCTGTTGTTCTTTTCTCCGTTTGCAGATTAACTTTGTGTAACGCTGGTGTAAAGACGTGTGAAAGTCTGGGATCAGTTTTAAGTGTGGAAACGTCCTCCCTGAAAGAGCTGGACCTCAGTAACAATGATCTGCAGGATTCAGGAGTGGAGCTGCTCTCTGCTGGACTGAAGAGTTCACACTGTAAACTGGAGATTCTCAGGTCAGTGTTTCTGTCCCTTCATTACACTTTTATAAATATGATCAATAATAGTCCTCGTTGTTTATAATCTAGAAGTAATATCTGATATTTGAGGCTGAATGTTGACTGTAGTGATGTGTGTGATTGTTGATATCAAAGCTGAATGAAGGAAACTGAAAGGGAGATAATATTCATACCAACCTGAATCAGTTTGTGTTTGTCTCCTCAGTTTTTTCTGGATCATAATTGATTCCAGAGTGAACTTTTCTAAAACCACAGCAGAAACGTGTTTGTGAGGAATATTTCTATCAGACGAAGCTGAAGATCAGTCACATCATCAGTG
>JAVGWO010000233.1:0-12972 GCA_034509495.1 Acestrorhynchus altus | reverse complement strand
AGATAGAGACAAGATTGATTTGATCAAATATCACAATTGCTGTGGCTTACGTAGATGTATAGGAGCATAACTTTTGTCTTCTATGTTTACTTATCACCAAAAGTTGACAAATCCAGTCTGTACATGCTGCCATCTTCTCACTTCTGTTGACTGTGCAGCACCCTCTGGATAGGATAGAACTTTATTGATCCCTTGGGAGGGTTCCCTCTGGGAAATTAAGGAGTGACGGGGAAGGCAGCCGTTTGGCACATCGCCAGAGGTACTATCCGTTGATGTATTCTGTGATGTATCTGTAGTTTGAGAGAAACTGTGATGTATCTGTAGTTCGACAGAAACTTGTGAAAAGCAGGATGGTTCACTAAAACGCACCATGGTTCTTATAAGCTGGAAGAGAACCAGTTCAAGAAACAAAGTTCTTTTGGTGTAAAAGACCTTAGATGCTTGTTCAGTCTCTTGTCATTTTAAGACATGACTACTGCAACTCCCCTCTAGCTGGCCTTCCATTTGGACCATCAAATCCTTGCAACTGATCCAAAATTCATTTTCTGTCCACGCACCAAATGGTGGAAGATCCCCTGGGGGTCCGAAAAGGTGAGTCACTTGTTGTCTTCCAATACCTACTGAAGACCCATCTCTTTCGTGAGCATTTAACACATTAAATGCTTATAATTATCCTGAATCTTGTTTAGTTCCTACCTGACATTTGTTTTTGGAAGCATCTAAGCTTGAGGGATCTTTGAATTCTAGTCTCTTCTAACCAGCAATGGATATTTTTTGAGTGAACAACAATGAACTTCTGTAAGGCTTTCTCGATAAGAACATCTGCAAAATGTCATAAATGTAAATATTGTTATTTTCTTTCACGACCTTTTCTATGAAGGTCATATTTGTGCAGTTTTTGTGCACCACCACCCCAGATCAAGCTTCTTGAAGGCCTCTCTCTAGTCTTCAGACAAGCAGATTTCTGAAAGTTTGTGGGTCTTTGAGTGTCTTGCAAAATTAAAGCTAGCATTAGCTTGCCTCAAGGTTTGTTCATAAGCTATGTTGATGTATTTCTGCATCATCGCGTCAACTCAGTAAGCACCAGCTTGCAGGAGTTGTGTGTATATGTGCTTGCATGCTTTTGTGCTTGTGGTTTTAGAGAAACTATTGATGAAAGCCTCTGTGAAAGTTGTTTGTCAAAGCCACTGTTGGTGTAAAAGCAGTGAACAACTGGAAGAATGACCCTTTCTGTAAGTATTGCAGATGTCCTGCATATTGCACAAACAGTCTAATTGAACAGCAGCATTGCCTTGCTTCCCCAAACTGGCAAACTGAAGTGAACCACCACCAAAGTCTGTGCCCTTCTCTTGCTGTCCATGTGGTCAGAGCCTTTTGCATAAAATGACATTCATTGGTAAGAACACTTCAGCTCTTTCCATTAAAGGCCTCTTTTAATAAAAAAAAAACTTTCAATAATTTCACAAAAGGGGAAAAAAACCCTTTTCTTAAATCAAAATCAGAAAAGATAGAGAAGACTGAACACCAGAAGAATAAACAAAACTTCACTTTGACAATAAAAAAGGAACTTAAGAAAAGTAACCTAAAGTGAATTTTACAAAAACTAAGCTAACCTTCACAAAAATAACCTAAAACGAATGTCGCAAAATAGGGTAAACCGTCTGTCTGTCCGTCTTCCTTCCTCTTATCCGGGGCCGGGTCGTGGGGGCAGCAGTCTAAGCAGGGATGCCCAGACCTCCGTCTCCCCTGACACCTCAGCCAGCTCCTCGGGAGGGACCCGAGGCATTCCCAGGCCAGCTGAGAGACATCCCGGTGGGGCGTGCCTGGAAAACCTCCCCGGGCAGATATCCAGGGGGCATCCGAAAAGGTGCCCGAGCCACCTCAACTGGTTCCTCTCGATGTACTCCAAGCTCCTCCCAGGTGACCACGGATCTCACCCTATCTCTAAGGGAGTGCCCTGCCACCCTACGGAGGAAACTCATTTCGGCCGCTTGTATCCGCGATCTTGTCCTTTTGGTCATTACCTACAGTTCATGACCATAGGTGAGGGTAGGAATGTAGATTGACCGGTAAATCGAGAGCTTCGCCTTTCAGCTCAGCTCCTTCTTCACCACAATGATACACAATGAGTGAAATGACTGATACACCGGCCGCATGAATGCGGTGGCAGCACTGATCCGCCTGTCAATCTCCCGCTCCCTCTCACCCCCACTCGTGAACAAGACCCCAAGATACTTAAACTCCTCCATTTGGGGCAGGACAACTCCACCGATCTGGAGAGGGTAAGCCACCCTCTTCCAGTTGAGAACCATGGCCTCAGATTTGTTGGTGCTGATTTGTATCCCAGCCGCTTCACACTCGACTACGAACCGCTCCACTGTCCCCACTTGTGTCAGCCAAGAAAGCCCAACAGCATCTAGAGACTTGATATACTCTGGGCAGATCTCATCCCCCCCCCTGGGCCCCACCACTGAGGAGCTTGCAGACCACCTCAGTGACTTCGGCCTGGGTAATGGGCGAGTCCACCTCAAAATCCTCTGCCTCACCTTCATCATTGGAAGACGTGATGGTGGGATTGAGGAGATCCTCAAAGTATTCCTTCCACCACCCAATGATATCCCCGGTTGACGTCAACAGCTCCCCACCTGCACTGCATACAGTGTTGGCAGGGTACTGCTTCCCCTTTCTGAGGCGCTGGACGGTTTGCCAGAATCGCTTCAGGTAAACTGATAAAGTAAAAAATAGACTGGCAGACTGACAGATACTTTTTCAGTGTGATTCTCATATGGAATAAATAAAATGTATTAAAATGCATAAATCCGCTGTCAATCACACATTCTCCTGATGAAAACTCCCAATAACCACAAACCCAGCTCCTCCTTCTCTTCCAATCCATCTGTTTTGCCTGGCAAGGGGTGTCTGGCTTTAAATCCCATTAGAACAAGCTGCCCAGAACACGAGCCCAATTTCCTTGAGTTGCCCTTATCAGCACACATTAAGTGTGGTCCACACTTCACAAATGAACACTTGAACAGTATAGTGGTGAGTAGTGGTGATGTATGTTGTGTTTGCCAACATTGTTAGTTCAACCAGTTTACGAAGAAGAAAGGTAATCACAGTGTAGGAAACATTGTATACTGCATACTGATCTGAGTAATGAACTTTAGTGACTGGTAAGTGACTGCTAATTTATTGTGCCTTTGGATGGTGAGGACTGGTGGTGTCTGCCTACAAACAGGGAAACAACTTATTCATATTAAGGTTACCTAATATGAATTTTATGAACCATTGTCATGTTGATCACCAGAAAAGGGAACTGAAACTGAAAATGTTTTTGCCTAGGAAAACAAAAAATACTGTGGAAGTGCTGTCTTCTGGGCGTCACAGGTTCTGTGGTTGGACATACCATGTGTTTCACAAAAGGGGGGGCAGATTCTGTATAAATATAGAACAGCTGTTAGAGGCCTCTGGTTACAGATTGGCTACAGATGTTAATTTCTGGTAAAGGTGAGTGCTTGCAAGGGTTTTGTTTTATCTTTTTATATGGAATGAAATAAAACAAAAGAAATATATTCAAACATCACCACGTTTGTTAAGATTGCTTAGTCAGCAGATTTAAAATGCTTTTCAGTTCTGTTCTGTGTATTAAATGAAATGTTCAGTAGTGCTTCAGAACTTTATAGTACTAAATATTAGATATTTATATTCCAGCATTCTAGGTTGGACAAAGGAGTTAAGCATGACTAGATTAAACAGCACATTAGAGTTATTAAACTATTTCTTATTTAAGGTATCAAAGTAAACTTGTTAAGTTTCTTTTTAGTGAAACTGTCATTTTCGGTGTCATTGTTGAATTTCCATCACATTTACATTTAGTCAAAGGGCCTAATATGGTTCTTTATTTTTTAGAAGAAACATTGTTGTCTATATCTAAATAAATTCCAATATTCTAATGTGTGATAATTAGCTAAATTAACTATTGTTATCATACTTTAACGAGGTAAACGACCTTACTACTTTCTGAGGAGGCTACGGTCCTTCAACATCTGCAGGAAACTCCTGTGGATGTTTTATCAGTCCGTGGTCGCCAGTGTCCTGTTCTACACTGTGGTGTGCTGGGGGGGCAGCATTTCCAAGAAGGACACACACAGGCTGGACAAGCTGATCAGGCAGGTTGGCTCTGTGGTTGGCACAAAGCTGGACTCTCTGGTGTCAGTGGCAGAGAAGAGGACTCTGAAGAAGCTAACTGGGCATTATGGGCAATGCCAGTCACCCTCTGCACACTGTCATCAGCCACCAGAGGAGCCTGTTCAGCGAGAGACTGCTCCTTCCCAAGAGCAGGACCAACAGACTTAAAAACTCTTTTGTCCCACATGCCATCAGACTGTACAGCTCCTCTCTCGGGGGGAGGAGTAGTAACAGGAAAATAAAGGATGGGAACGAGTAGGAACCGAACTAAACAGCTAACAGTACCCGCCAACCAGACCACCACAACACAACTGGACTCTCTGTGCAATGAACAATTTCAAAAGTGCAATAATAATGTGCAATACCGCCTCCTACAGGACTCTTTTCTCATGCACTATTATCTATATTGTATATTGTAATATAGACTCTATATTATATATTCTATATTTTTATATAGTGTTTCTTACTCTTACTAAATTATTTTATCTATCTTTCTACTTTCTGTACTGTACTGATGCTGCTACTGGAACCTTCATTTCCCTGAAGGAACCCTCCCAAGGGATCAATAAAATTCAATTCTATTCTATTCTATTCTATTCTATTCTATTCTATTCTATTCTTTTCTTTTCTTTTCTTAAGCAATCAAAAATATTCTAACAGCAATCTAAAATTAGTTTCAAAAGTTGTGATTTTTAGAATAGAGTTAAGATGTTTGCAGTTACTTGTATAAAATGTTTTGCAGACATCTCAAAAAGAATTGTTTAATAAGGTACATTTGAGTTTTCATTGGAAACTGACAGAATGACAGTTTAGCAACCTCAATCAGGAATTGACACTGAAAGTGTGTTGTGTAATATGGTAGCAAAAAGTTCCTGTCAAGACCTGGTTGGGGTTTACAGAAGTCTACTTCAGTAGGTACCATTTAATACAGTGTAGGAGATAGATCATCATAACCACATGCATGTGACCATAAAGATAATGAGCATTCTTGTCTTCACAGGGAACACAGATCTGCTCAGCCATTGTACAATGGAGACATACATGCTTTTTGATTACTCGGACTTCAGCAATTACACAGCAGACAACCTAACAATTGAGGAGGTATACACACACAGTGTGCAACCTACATGTTCTGGAGAAGTGTTGTGTATTATCTTTCTGGTTGTTAATGTGATCATCTTTATACTGGGTGTTGTGGGAAATGGTGTGGTAATCTGGATTGCGGGATTTAAGATGAACAAGTCGGTCAACACGACCTGGTACCTGAGTCTGGCCCTGTCTGACTTCATCTTCTGTGCCAGTTTGCCATTTAACACCATCTACATGGCCACCTCTGACTGGACCTTTGGACTCTTCATGTGCAAGTTCACATCTTTCATCATGTTCCTTAACATGTTCAGCAGCATCTTCCTCCTTGTCGTCATCAGCATGGACCGCTGTGTGTCAGTCATATTTCCCGTGTGGGCGCAGAATCAGCGCACCATAAGCAAGGCTTCTGTGATGGTCATCCTGGCTTGGGTCGTTGCAGCAGCCCTGAGCATTCCATCAGTTATATTCCGTGATGTACAGGAGCATCTCAACATGAACCGGTGCCTCAACAACTACACCACAAGCGAGTACAGCCACAGAACTATAGCCATGACTCGATTTGTTCTGAGCTTCATCATCCCATTCCTGATCATCATCATCTGTTACTCGATCATCATCTTCAAACTCAGAAGCAACCAGATGGCGAAATCCACCAAGCCGTTTAAAGTCATGACAGCACTCATTGTTGCTTTCTTCCTGTGCTGGTTGCCATACCACACATTCGTGCTCTTTGAGTTGAATGAAAGTCTTTCTACTGAAGTCATCCAACTCGGACTTAGAATTGGCACCTTAACTGCCTCAGCCAACAGCTTCCTCAACCCCATTCTCTACGTGTTTATGGGCAATGATTTCAGGCGAAAGTTCAAGAGCTCCATCTTATCAAAGATCGAGAATGCGATGGGAGAGGAAGGACGTACGCTGAGCCGATATCTGTCCCGCTCCAGCTCCATGGATGCCAGAGCTTCCACGCACATCTGAAACTTCAGCTTGATCATATGATAGAACTACTTCTAGCAGTCTAAATAAAATTCCTCAGATGTACTGTACAGATGCTGAGAACTTTAAAGCTGAATATAATACAGCAGATACCACATGATTATCGTGGTTGAGTGCTGAGGACATTCAGGTGATTCATGGTGACACACTCACCACAATGAAACCCTACTAAGAGCTTAAGGGACTGTGTTGGCAAAGGTGTGTGGGAAGCATATCAAGACAATTGTGCAATTATTTTGTGACTGTGTATGTGATATCACACCCTGACAAGCTTGCATTTATTATATTTCTTTTGTGAATATTTCTACTTTTGTACACACACACACACACATATATATATATATATATATGTTAGGACTCTGCCTCATTACATACAATGCTCCTGACACTAGGAGGGTGAAGACATGCACATACTTCCTCCATGAAGCCACCAGCTCTTTTTGAATTGCCGGTGTTGCATCAGTGCTGGGCAGCCAACGTGCTCAGGGGAAAGCAGCAGTTACAACAGCTAACAAATGTCTGGTTTGGCCAGCATTGCACTTTATGATGTGGGGAGAGAGTGTCTACCCACCCACAGTAAGCAAGGCCAATGTTAAGTTTGAAGTTTGAACTGATTATTAGAATGATGTTCTTTAGATCTGTGTTTGAGTTGGTTTTAAGGATGCAGATGATGTCCAGTTGGACTGAAATGTGAAGAAACTAAATTTAGATCATGGTTGAATTTGTGCCCAGGAGCTTTTCCTGCTATTGCATATTCAAAAAGCACTTGTGACAATGTGACACTACTATCTGCTGCATTCTCCAAAACACACGAGTGTAGGTATTTGTCCAGTTAGTGCACATCTCATTAGTGTTTGAAGTGGTTATCTGTAGAGCAGGGGTCACCAACCCTTCAACTGTGTAACTACCTTCCTGCAGGTTTCAGCTCCAACAGAAATTTATCACAGTGATGGTTACTGGAACCAGTGTTTATGATTTCTAAAGCACAAATATAGCCACTTTATTCACTATCCAATGAAAATATGTATTAACTATGAAATGAAAAGTATTTCTTCTAAATATTTCTTGATAGACTGTTTTGCCCTACATGGACTTGATCAGGAAGTGTATTCACAACCATGTTGAGTAAGAAGCTTTTGCATCTTATCGAGAGTGACTCCTTTTTTTTTTTTTTTTTTAATATTCCTAGAATTCAACCTGGCTAGACTGAATGTTGCCATTTTTGTACATAATTTCACTGCTCTGTCAATCAATAAATACTATTACAGTGGACCTGTGTTGTCAGGTGCTAGTGCTTGAGTGAAAACTGGATTGAACTATAGATTTATATCATGAAGCCTCTACACATGTGTCAGTGTGTGGGTGTGTGTTTACAGGTAGAGATTATCAGATACAGTCCATTCCTCATCTTTGACCAGGCTCAGAACCTGTCAAAACCTGTTGCTGAACAGGGCACCAGAGGCGCTGCAGCATTGAGGGGTGTGTGTTAAAATGTGGTTTTGTGACTTGCTCCCTTATTCTGAGAAATTCAGAGAGGAACTGAATGCCATATTTTTACTAAGCAAAAATTTCAAATCACAAGCAACAAAGCATCAAACCCTACAGCTCTACTGAAGCAACTTCTGGCAGGTGAGTCATTTTTCATTCAAATGGAAGCTAGATATTTATTTATTTTTGTGCATTAACTATGTAGAGCTTACAGAATATATATAAGCTGCATTATTGTGGAAGTTGCCTTTATGCTTGTTGCATCCTCCTTACATAAGAACTCACCTTTACTCTGAACTGGAAAATAAAGTAGCTCCTCAGTTTGTCATCTGCACTTGATTTTAAATTGCTTCCCTTTTAGTTCAGAAAACCTGCAGAGACTCTGCTATAGACTACACACCAACCCTGCAAATTCTTTTCACACCAAAGAGTACATCTGCACATCTGGTCCACAAATAACATATGAAAATTACCAATGGAACATCACAAACACTACAGATGACCGGTGACTATGTTGACTAGGCTCAAGAATAGGCTGACTAGTTCTTTACTGAGCTGAAAGCACATTACAGCAAAGAAGGAATAACTAGCACCAACTGACCGAAATTCAGCTGATATTCATAAACTTCTTCACAGTTTGAACAAACTCAGTGAAAATATTAGTACAGTGTGAAAAAACTATATTCAGTTGAAAGTGGAAGTGTGAAGCGAAACTTGTGTGAAAGTCAAGAAGAACCAGCATTTACAGAGCTGCACAATGTATTGAATGTTCATCACTTTTTAATACAATTTGGCCAAACAATTCAAATAAATGTAGCTTTACATATTTTAATACTATTGATCATCAGTTTCTTAATGAAAAAATAAACAGACTGGAGATGTGGGGAGAAAGTGTTCAACCAGCCAGAACTATGGCCAGTTGTGCTCTCTTGGACTCCAGATGCTAATGGCTAGCAGCGTGATCCAGGATTTTGATTATATATATATATACAGCAACCAGTTAAACCTGTGAGCACAGCTGCTACATGTAAATGTTAATTGTTGTGCTTCTGCCGGACACATCTATCTATGCGATGCCACATTGATCAGCTGTGAAGCAATAGATTAAAAGTATGTGAATTGTGAGTGTTTTTATTTGCCTGGGATGGGAAACATGGTGTAAACATGGTGGGAACTGAGAGTGGCCCCTCGACAAAAATTACAAAAAATAATAAAAATGTGACCGCTTAGTACCCTTTTCTGAGTATGGGGGACAAAACTCTTACTACAAAACCGGGCTCCTCTAAGAAAATCTTTGAAATATCTTCTGAATGTACATATAGCATTACACAAAACATTCTCATTGACTTATTTGACTTGCTGGATTTGTACCAAATATAACAGGGTTCATTTACTTTAAATTTTCCACATGTTGCATGAATAAATGCCTGTTTGAACACCTCCATACTTAAGAAAACCTCCAAAAAAAAACTCCTTTTCACAGGATGTGATGGAATGTTTAGCAAAATGACAATTTTCATATGATTCATATAATATATATTAATGGATTCTTTAATTGTTTAAGAGATACATTGCTAATCGTTTTATTACACCACCTCCTCATGTAAAATAAATCTCATCTGAATAGGGCTAAAAGCAAAGTGTATCAAAAAAATGTCTAAACATATGGCTTTCATTTGTGCTCTGTAGGCTCCATCATGGCTTCATACTGAGAAAATTAAGCAAATTCAACTTTCTTCACTTTTGGGAAATGGTATCTTAGTTGATGCTGATTGACCCTTGAAATGTATATACCATATATGTGGGATGGAAGAGAGCAGAGATTGTTCATGAGTCTTCTCTGCTGGCAGTGACCTACATAAACCTATAAAAGTGATCACAGCACATGCTGGGACATCCTGTTGTCTACAGGATCAAGGATGACTGGATCTTTGGACTCTTCATGTGCAAGTTCATTTCCTTCATGTTCCTAAATAAGTTCAGCAGCATCTTCCTTCTCGCCATAATCAGAGTTGATCTGTGTGGTCGTCAGATTCCCTGTGTGGGCGCAGAACCATCGCACCATAAGAACGGCCTCTGTCACCGTTTTGCTGGTGTGGATCGTCTCAGCAGAGCTCAGCATGCCCTCTGCCCTAATTCGAAACATCCAACCTGATTATTTCAAACCAATTAAAATCTGCTTCAATCATTACAGCAGTGAGAAACAGCAGATTGAGGTGGTGGCATACAGCATTTTTTTTCAAATTTACAATGCCACTCATAATCATTTTTGCATGTTATATTGTCATTATACGAAAATTGAAGCCCAACCAGATGACGAGGTCCAAAAAGCCATAAAAGGTCCTGACCGTGCTGATTGTTACTTTCTTTATCTGCTGGCTGCCTTTTCGAGTTGTTGCTTTATAACTTTCTTCTGAGAAATATAAACAATTTCTTCCTGTCGGACAAGTGTTAGGTGTTACTGCCACTGCCAACAGCTGTATGAACCCATTTCTTTCTGCATTAATGGGGAAGGACTTTAAGGGAAAATGTTCTATGCTTTTATTGAAGATTGAGAATGCAATTGATGAG
Source organism: Acestrorhynchus altus (assembly GCA_034509495.1). NCBI lineage: Eukaryota > Metazoa > Chordata > Actinopteri > Characiformes > Acestrorhynchidae > Acestrorhynchus > Acestrorhynchus altus. The sequence continues at coordinate 2,640 of JAVGWO010000233.1, read as the reverse complement.
GAGGACCAGATCCCATTTCAGGGGACAACAACTTCCACATCTGAAAAATTTCCTCTACTGTTTGAAGTGCCCAATATGGCATCATTAAAAATAATTCAGTTGATGTGAACAAGTTTGAACTAACTTGCTTATAGCTCATGAAAATCCAGAATCTCAAAAACATTAGAATATTTATTTCAAGTTTGAATAAATTACCATTGAAACATGATCCAGTATAAATTCAATATAAATACTGTGTCTTGTTCAGCACATTTAACCACAATCATGCACCTGAATTGTCCAGTTGTCCATTAAAGGGGCTACAACTGCAGCATTCCTGATACTTACAATTCACATTTACAGTATTTAGCTGAGGTAACCAGTCACCCGCATGGTGTGGTGGTGTTATCTCTTGCACCACACCACAAAAGCTTCAAAGCATTTAGCTGATGCTCCTACCCAGAGTGACATAAATGATTACTCATGTTACAGAGGCGTAACACAACATAGTTGCCCAGACTGGGAGTGGTGTGGTGGCTCACTGGTGGTGTTATCTATTGCACAACACCAACATTAATATCAAGCTCCTCATGAAGCACAGACAGTCTCATCTCATCTGTCTTATCTGGGCAAAGGAGAATAAGAAATGGATTGTTGTTCAGTGGTCCGATAGTCTATCTACTGGACTGGAGAGGCACATAATCCATGGTGCCTGAAATCCAGTGTGAAGTTTCTGCAGACTGTGAGGGTTAGGATACAATTTAATATCAACACAGCACAGCATCTACTTGGAGATTGTAGAGCACTTCATGGTTCCATCATATGACAAGCTTTATGGAGATGCCAGTTTCCTTTTCCAGTAACTGCCAACAGTGATAAAACCATGATATTGAATGACCATGAAACTGCTTGATTGTTCAGCCAACTCTCCGGACATGAAGCCCATCTATGAGTATCTATGAGGTACACCCAGCCAGCAATACAGACAAGCTGAAGGCTGCTATCAAAGCAACCTGATACAGTAATTCATGGTAAAGGAGCCCTTTGTATAAATGAACAGACTGTCATTTTTGTACATGCTTTCAGTTTGATCTTATAAACTATTTTAAGTATTTGAGATTTGGGTTCCTAATTTTCATCTGATATAAGTTATACTGACACTGATCAGAAGTAACATAAAAGAGATTTGAAATATTTTACTTTGTAAGGACAGTTTAATTTTTTTTAAATAAAAGTATGAACAAAAAGTAGCTTTTTACAATTTTCAACTTTTGAGATGCACTACTTTAGGAAGTTAATGTTGACTAGGCACAAGTTCTCTTTTCGTGCAGCATTTAGCATGTGTTTGAGTGTTAAAAGAAGAGAGAGGTTGGGCGCTGCGAGAACACTGGTTGAGCTGAAACAAGAAAAAAGTGGAACACAGTGACCACCACGCTTAAACTTACTTAACAGACAGAAATACATTCTGGTCAGGTTTAGTTGTTAGGTTAGGTTTTGTGAGAAAGCCAAGAAGTATCATATTTAAAAATACACAGATTAACCACAACATAATGGTGACCCCCTTGTTTCTACATTCACTGTTTATCAGCTCCTTTTACCACATATATGCCCTTTGTAGTTCGACAGTGCACCCAGAAAGTATACACTGTACTTCACTTTTTGCAAATTTTGTCCAAAATGGACTCAATTAATTTTCCCCTCAAAATTCTATGCACAATATCCCACAATGACAAAGGGAGAAAAGTTTGTTTGAAATGTTTGCAACTTTATTAAAAATAAAACACAAAATTCTAACATGTACATAACTTTTCACAACTTTTGCCATGACACTCAAAACTCAGATGTTTCTACAGCTTGATTGGACACCTGTGGTAAATTCAGTTGTTTGGACATGATTTGGAAAGACACACATCTCTTTATATAAGGTCCCATAGTAGACAGTGCATGTCAGAGCACAAACCAAGCCATGAAGTCTAAGGAATTGTCTGTTCTCTGAGGCAAGATTGTATCAAGACATAGATCTGGGGAAGGATAGAGAATAAGTTCTGCTGCATTGAAGGTCCCAAAGAGCACAATGGCCTCCATCATCAATAAATGGAAGATGTAATTTTGGAGGATGGACGTTTGAAACCCACCAGTTGGCCCCTGACAAAAATGAGTGATCGTGTTAGGCCCTTAGACAGGCAGGTGAACAAGAACCCAATGGTAACTCTGACAGAACTCCAACATTGCTCTGTGGGGAGAGAAGAACCTTTCAGAAGGACAATCATTTCTACAGAACTCCACAGACCTTTATGGTAGAGTGGCCAGACTGAAGCCACTCCTTGGTTAAAGGCACATGACAGTTTGTGTGGAGTTTGCCAAAGGGCACCTAAAGGACTCTCAGACCATGAGAAACAAAAAGATTTAACTTTTTGAACTGAATGCCGAGCATCATGTCTGGAGGAAACCAGGCACTGATTATCCCCTAGCCAATACCATTTCTACAGTGAAGCATGGTGGTGGCAGCATCATGCTGTGGGGATGTTTATCTGCAGCAGGAACTGGGAGACTAGTCACGGTCGAGGGAAAGATGACTGCAGCAATGTACAGAGATGTCGTTGATGATATCCTGCTATCTATCTATCTATCTATCTATCTATCTATCTATCTATCTATCTA
>JAVGWO010000232.1:0-12979 GCA_034509495.1 Acestrorhynchus altus | reverse complement strand
TGAAAGGGCTAATTTAAATGTACCATAAATGGTACCCCCTTCTTTACACATTCGTTGAATAAGAGGAGCCGAGCACAGTGGACTAGGTGAAAAACAAACAAGTGTTTATTAAGAAGAGAACCATCACATTAAGACAGACACATAGTCATCTCAAAGGAGGGCTCTGACCTCGCCCCATCTGACTTCCCTCTATATACCCCAAAATGACGTAGCCCCTGTTGCCCAGGTGGTGTTACAAGAAAGACAGTTAATGTTCGTATCCTCACGTGTTCTGACTCAACTCTCGTGGTGACCTTGATTGTGTTTGTTAGTATCTGCTCAATACAGCTCCCTCTTTGTGTTTGGGATATCTCCCTGTGGAGACGGCCACAAGTTCAGGGAGTGACCTTCACTCCTGCCTCCCTTTACCTTCAAACAGCTACATCCGCACACACAAAGAGGGTCACTTAGTTCTTCACTATAACTCCTGACTGCAGACATACATGACCTCTCATGGAATGTTCCATCAACCATAAATTCTTTTAAACTGCAAGGGCCGTGTGACATGGTATGTACGCTAACTCAGATAACGTGAACTTTTGTGTCATACAATAGAGGTTATACAGAGTTGTAACATATATTAAGGCAGTTAATGTCATGAGAGACTCACATGCTATTAATCAAGTGTACAGAGTATACATGAATACTGATTAGCCATATGCATATAAAATATAGGATTTCACACAGTGATTAGATAATCGTAAATGCTAAGTTACGTAACCATTATCTAATGATATTTTGTCATCACACACAAGATATAAACAAATATCTTTACCACAATTCCCCCTTTTGACCTGTCATCCAGACAGGTCACTCCACAGTGGTTCCTCCAAGTACACATATGCATAGGCTAACATGTGAGAGCAAAAACCTGTCTGGCAGCCATCCATCCATTTTTGACAGGAACAATTCTCTCACGGCCCCTCTGCCCCAGGCGGCCAACTTTAATCATGTAAATGGAGGAAGTGACATTATCACTTAATGCTTAACAAAGACTGGACACCTTTCACCAGTTCCTCCCGCTCTTCCTCGCACTCCAGTATAGGCAACATATATGGTGGTGGTGGATTGTCTTTAGCCTCCATCGTCCATAGTTCTTTCTATCAAAGATCAATGTCATTAACATTATGCCTATTATAGTAGTGGTCATTACTATCTGGAGCCACATAGGAATAACCAGAGGAAATGCTGGTCCTTGGTCATGTCCGTACTTTACCCTGTTCCACCCCCTTTTTCCATACCAAGCCATTATTAAACAAGTAAATGTGTTACCCCTCTAATGAGTAAATAGGTGACTATAGCCCTATATGTGTAAGTGTTACAGTTACAGGGTGTATATACAGTATATATATATTTTTTTACAATTATTATTTTGTTCATCAGTTTCAAGGCGACCTGTAAGGAAAAGTATTTTATTGTTCAGGATCGTTAAGAGCTCTAGCCAGCTCTCCGGTGTCGCCTGTCGTTCAAAGAGTGCCCTCGGTGACGCCTGTTGAGGTAGGTGTGCTAGGTCACACTAAGTGGTGTGGTGGGTCACACTTGCTGCTCCTCGGATGCCCTTGGTGGCAGTGCTGACCTGCACTGAGAAAGATGATACCACGAGTCGCTTTTGCCCTGGAGTCCGCGTGACTGGTTCTCTTTGTCACCCGGAATGGACCTGTCCAGCGAGGCTCCGACCACTTTCGCTTAATGGCTCTCAGGTACAGCCATAGGGCCACGGCCACCTCCGTCGTCACCTTGTCCTCCTTGTCTCCACCTCAGTTTTTCTGGGCCTGCACAGAAAAATTCTCACACACTGATTTTAGTTTCAAAAATAGCTGACGATACGTATTTACTGAAACTCCAGGCAGGTCCCTGTCTGGATTCAATCTGATTTTTGGACCGGGGAATGCTACGCCTCTGACCAGCTCGAATGGAGAGAAGCCTGTGCTTCTGTTTATCAAACTTCTAATTCTGATCAGGGCAATTGGGAGGGCATCTAGCCAATTCATGCCCGTGGTCAGTTTATTCTTAGCTAGTTTGGATTTCAAATTTTGATTCATCCGCTCCACCTGACCCTGTGAGGCAGGATGATACACGCAACCAGAGTTATGGCGCAGCCCCAATGACTGCTCCACCCACTGCAGTGTCTTGCTCATAAAATGGGTCCCATTGTCTGAGTGGATTCTCCTAGGGAATCCATGCTGTGGGATCCAATGATCGATCAACATTTTACAGACAGAATTTGCGTCTTCCCTCATGGTGGGGATCGTCTCCACCCACCCTGAAAGCCGATCCACAACGACCAGGAGATACCTATATCTCCTTACTGGATCAATCATGTCAGTATAATTGTAATGGCAATTAATGATTGATTACAAGTTGCATTTATTATATTGTATTCTTCCATTGTGTGATACTATGAAGTTGTTTCTTCTCCTTGGGAGATGCTGACACCAGACCAGCAGAACAGGATGTCAGTGCTCAACTGTAAGTTATCAGTAGCAGACGCGCTGACCTCCCTGCTGCACCTTGCTGGCCTCTTGTTGATAGTTACGGGGAACGTACTGACATCGAATTGACTATGTATGTGCGCAAGTGGCTCCACGCAGCTGCGTTGTGTCTATGTTGTGAAATTCCATCTCTCATGTGTATAAGAGCCATCTCTCTCGGCTCACCTCTTCAGAGTACTGCTGCTATCCAGCATGCTCTCTTCTGCAGAATATTATAAACTTATTACTTGACAAAACCGAAGGTGTCTGACTCTGACTAATAGATAAAATTCCACCACATAATCAATCTCAATTTGTTCGCCGTGGGAATCTGGCACTGGAAACTTTCCTGGTGCTACCTTGAATGCTTTTGCTGCATTCTGAGTATTACAAATCTGACACTGGGTGATGTAATCTACCACTAATGATGACATGAATGGGTGCCACCACTGTTTTAAGTTTTCCATCATTTGCTGTCTCCCTACGTGTGCTACTGTGTGTGCTTCTTCTAAAACTGCTTTTGCTAGGGACATTGGTAACACTGCTTGTCCCCCCTGTGATGTCCACACCTGGCCGTTTGGACTGGCCCCCTTTGCCAGCCACATTGACTTCTCCTCTGGACTTGCCTGATCCTGTATGTGTCTAAGCTCTTGTCCTGTCGGAATTGGTTCCCAGGGCACACTGGAGTCCAAAACAAGCATGGTATTGGGCTCTGTGTACCCCGCTGCCTCTTTTGCTGCTGCATCTGCTGCTTCGTTCCCTCTGTTTATTAGTGTGTCTCCCTTTGGATGTCCTTTGCACTTTACGATTGCTACCTTGCTTGGTTTGTGTATGGCTGCTTCTAATTGTTTCAGTTCTGTCTTGTGTTTTACTGGTTTCCCTGAGCTTGTGACATATCCAGCCTGTTTCCAGTGTGGAATGTGTACATGAGCTGCTGCCTCTACATACGCTGAGTCGCAATAAATAGTGACTTCCCTTCCTTCTGCTAATTCTAATACTGAGATTACTGCCAGTAATTCTGCTTTTTGTGCTGATGAATTTTGTTTCACCTCTTCTGCTATGACTGTCCCAAACTCATCTGCCACCCCCTTTGCTTCCTGAACTACTGTGTAACCTGCTCTGACCTTACATGTGTCTGCTCTGTACCCGTATCCATCTGTCCACAATTTCCACGACCCTGGAATGGGTATGGCCTGCAAATCTGGTCTTACTTTTCCTTGCCTTTCTACCTGTTCCTCACACTCATGTGGTGGGCCTTCCAACATCCCTTCTGCCATATTGACTCCTTCATATGAGTAGCTGATGTTGGGTGCAATCAATGGTTTATGAATTCGCCTTTGTCTTAATGGAGTGAGTGTAAACATCTGTGAGTTTATGTATGCCACTACTCCGTGTGTAGTTAGTATGTGCAATGGGTATCCTGCTATCAGGTGAGCTGTTTTTTGAACTAGCTTAGTAAGTCCTGCTACATGTCTTGTGCACTGTGGTTGTCTCCTTTCTATGAGGTCTAATGGAACGCTCAGGTACATTAGCACTGCTCTACCTTCCCCCTTTTTCTGAAACAGTACCCCATTAACCAATGTCTCTGTTTCAGAAACATCCATGTAAAAAGGCAGTGAATAGTCAGGTCTGGCTAGGTCAGCTGCACTTGATAAGGCCTGTTTAACATCTATGAATGCTTGTTCAGTCTCTACTGTCCAAGTCAGCTTACCAGACAAATTTCTCATCCCAAGGGATTTAACCATGTCCCTAAGAGGTTGTGTTCGTCCGACAAAGTCAGGAATGTACTGTCTGCTCTAACCTGTCAGTCCTAAAAAGGCTAACATGTCTCTAACAGTCTCTGGTCTTGTGTGTGACAGTATAGTGGACCTATGTGTGGCTGACATGCCCGTGGACCCCTGTGTTATGATCCTCCCCAGGAAGGTAACCCTAGATCTGCAACACTGTAACTTTTGTTTGGACACTTTATACCCAGATTTTCACCTTTGTGGCCTGGAGACAGATTTCTGGCATTACCGTGCAAAGTATCAAATCATCCACGTACTGACTTAAGATAGAGCCTTCTGGCAGCTGGCATGACTCCAGACTCCGCCTTAGGGCCTGATTGAACAATCCCGGTGATAAGGCAAATCCTTGAGGTAACCTAGTGTATCTGTATTGTCTGCCTCTGTGTGTAAATGCACATATGTCTCTGCAGTGTTCTGCCAGTGGGACACAGAAAAATGTGTTTGCTAAGTCAATGCAGGTGAACCATTTCATCTCCAGGCCCAACTCTGATAAAGCAGTGTAGGGGTTAGGAACTGGAACAGTAGCAGTAGCTAAAACTGCATTTATTGCTCTCATGGGCCATCCGATATTGGCCAGGCTCCTTTTTTGGAACCGGCAAGATCGGAGTCTTCCATGCTGATTGGCACGGCTCCAGGACTCCAGCCTCCACCAAAGCCTGGACCGTTTTGTCCAGGGAAGTAACAGCATCTGTCTTGTGTCTATATTGAGGAATCCAAATTGGGTCTGTGGTGGTCATTTGAAATGAAACTGGTGTCTGATTTGTGTATCCTACATCATCTGGGCCTGTGGACCACAATGTGTCAGGGAGAGAGGCCAACAATGCCTCTGTTGATGGGTGGAGTCCTTACAACCGTGATGTCTAGGTAACAACCGGTGTTGCAGTGTAACTGAAATAGATGAGTTAGCGATGATGTGGTATGTGTTTGTGGACCGTGAGAACATAATGTCAGGCAGCTGGGTTGGGACCCAATCTGTGGCTTCATTTGCTCTTTTCACCATAGGGCCCAACTGCCTGGATTCATGTTGTGAATGTAGCGGGACGTAGGGAGCCATGACTCTGATCCAAGGCGACCACTGTTGGAACAAATCAATTAGTGGTGCTGGTGGGTCTGTTTGTGTAGACAATAGTCCCCAGTAAATGTCCATTGACTCATCTTGCTCTGGCCGTACAAGGTACATTCCATCAGTGTACCTCATTACTCCCATGGTATTTTGTCCATCCGGCCATGCAAGGGTAATGCCATCGGGTTGACATAAAATAGTAACCCCCATTTTCATCAACAAGTCTCTACCACAAATGTTCAGAGGTGCTTGTGGTGCGATTAAAAATGAATGTGATACAGTCTGTCGGCAAGGGCTGACTGGTAAATGTTTCGTCTTTGGCAGTGATGTTGGTTTCCCCGAGAAGCCCCTAACCTGCACAGTCTGTTCACTCATCAGGTGTGCTGGTAAAACTGTGGTGATAGCTGACCATGTGGCTCCCGTGTCTACCAGGAAATTCATGTCGGAGGCCCCCACAGTCAATGACAGCATGGGTTCTGCCCTGGCCCTGCTGTCCTGGTGCTCTTCTGGGCCCCGTCATTGTCCTCCCCATGGCTCCATGCTGTACTGCCCAGCAGGATGGTGGTTTGGGGTTTGTTGTGGCGCAACTTGCGAGTTTGGGGCTTGATGAATGGGTGGTGCTTGTTGTGGCAGTAGTGCTGTACATTGTGCTGCCCAGTGGCCCATGACCCCACATCTGAGGCATGTGCCGAATCTGGCCCTGACCCTGCCCCGCCCCCCTCCACCACCCCACCCCCTGCTCCCTGAGTAGGGCTGCTGTGGGAAGTATGGAGCTTGTCCATAATATGGTGGGATCTGTGTGGGCCATGGCTGGGTAGGCGTGTATGTTTGTTCATTCATAAATGTCTGTTGTTGTTGTTCAGGAAATATCTTAGGTTCTTGTGACGCAGTCATAGGCATCATAGTGTCTGACTTTGATTTATTTTTGTTATCATTGATTGTTCTCCTGGCCTCTGCCAGCTGAGTTTTTAACAGTTCTCTCTCTAATTTAGTTGTCTCCTTTTGATTATCATCCAGTGTGGCTTTATGTCTGTTCATACGGAACAGGACGTTCTTGACCCATTGATCATGTGGTCTGTCAGAACCCATATCTGGATCCTCTTCAACTTTGTCCTTTATGAGGGCGGGCAAGCCTTTTAAGATGGCAGTTCTAAACCAAACCACCTGCTGCCCCCTGGTGGGGTGAATCCCTGTAGTGTTAGTCCAATCCTCAACTGCTCTACTCATATACTCCCCCGGGTTAAGTTTTTCATCCCAGTGAAACAATGGGATTGTAGATGCTTCTCTGGTAGGCCACATCTCTGAGCATGGAAAGGATCATAATTTGGCTGAGTATATGTGTTAGCCTTCCTTTCCACTTCGGTGGCCTCCATTGAGGTTGTGGTTCTTTTAATGACATTTCTAAAATCCCCCAATGCTAGAGTCATGCCCCCTGTCAGACTATCCAACTTCCTTATCCAAGGTGCTGCCCCACTAGATAACGGTGGAAGCTGATCGGCTAGAGCTTGTGCATCTGTCAGTGATAAAGGAACATATTCACGTGTTCCTGTGCTAGTGGCCACTAATGGACACATAGTGTCCAAGTTCAGTGCACTCCCATATCTGTCAGGTGGATGTCTAATTCTCATACTTCTCCTCAGGGTCTCTGCTGTGTCTGAGTGGGGTATACTGCTGTTCAGGGCCTGCTGGCGCAATTCCAAGTCTCTCTGTTCTGTTATGATTAACCTCTCCATATCTCTTAGTTTACGGCTCAGTTCAGCGACAGTCCCATCCCTTCTGTGTTCCCCTACACAGTCCTATCCCTTCTGTGTTCCCCTACACTATACAAGATATAAACTAATATTTTTACCACAATATGTTACTGTCTGAAACACTGTGATCACATAAACTATCATTACATTATCACAGTATACATTTGTATGGTGTGAGTGTAGTGGTGCTGTGCAAGACGGCTGCCTTCCAGCAGCTCCCTAGTTTTTAGCTCTTTTTAACTTCTTTCTCACCTTTCCACACACTTGCTCTTCTCAAGAAGACAGTGTGTACTGATATATATCCCATGGATATTTACAACCGCGAAGATGCAACCAAGAGCCAGTTTTCTCTCATATTCGAGAGAGGAGCTGCTGGCCCTGAGAACAAAGGCACACCCGATCCAGGAGGAGCTGCAGAGGAGAGCCCGGGGCTGCAAGGCCGGTGCTAAGCTAAAGGCTAAGCTAACGGACAACCGTCCGTTCCCTCCGTCATCATGGGGAATGTGAACTCGCTGCCAAACAAGACCGACAAGCTGTCTACTCTCAACAATCAGCGGATTTACAGAGAGAGCGTGTAACCCTGGCCATATAACTGTTAAGAAGGTCTTATGTTGTCCGGATCTGGAGCTGTTAGCCGTTAGCCTCTGACCCGACTACGTCTCCCGAGAATTCAGTCACGTGATCGCCGTCTGTATTTACATTGTTCCCAGTGCAGATGCAGCCGCTGCATGTGAGCAAATATGTTCTGTTATGGCAAGGTTGCAGTCACAATACCCTGAGGCATTTATGATCATTTTTGGAGACTTTAATTACCAGTGTGTGGACTTTCCTACAAGAAACAACAGGACAATCGATCTGCTGTATGCTAATGTGAAAGAGGCATACAGCGTCACACCCCTCCCCCACTGGGGAAGTCGGACCACAACCTGGTCCACCTTCAGCCAAGGTTCATCCCCATGATCCAAAGACAGCCTGCAACCACCAGAACCATCAGGAGGTGGTCTCCAGAAATGGAAGAAACTCTTAGGGACAGTTATGACGCCACTGACTGGGATGTGCTGCTTAGCCCACACTGTGAGGACATCGAGGGGATGACACACTGCCTGACAGATTATCTCAACTTCTGTGCAGATGTGGTCTCCCCCGCCAAGACAGTACTGTGTTACCCCAACAACAAGCCATGGGTAACACAGAAAGTCAAGGCTGCCCTCAACAGGAAGAAGGGCACCTTCCAGAGCAGGGACAGGGAGGCCATAAGAGCAGCACAGCAAGAGGTGAAACGTTGCCTGAAAGAATCCAAGGACAACTACAGGAGGAAGGTGGAACAGAGGCTAGAGGAGAACAGCATGAGGAGAGTCTGGGAAGGTGTGAGAACCATCACAGGCCACAACACCAAGACCCGAGATATGGGGGGAACACTGGAGAAGACAAATGAGATGAACAACTTCTTCAACCGGTTCAACCAACCCATGCACCCCCCCACCCTCTCTCCCGCTGCATCTATCTCTTCCTCTTCTGTCAGCACATCCTCCAGCAGTTACAACAACATCCTCCTCCTCCTCCTCCTCATCATCATCATCGTCATCATCATCAACATCATCATCAACCACAACCCAGACTCCACTCTTCACTGCGGACCAAGTCAGAGGTCAACTGAGGAGGCTTCACCCCAGGAAAGGGCCTGACAAAGTATGTCCTCGACTGCTGAAGGCCTGCGCCACAGAACTGGGTCAGCCAATCCAGCGTCTCTTCAACTTCAGTCTGCAGGTGGGGAGAGTGCCTACCCTCTGGAAGACATTGTGCATTCTTCCGGTTCCGAAAAAGAACCAGCGTGAGCTGAATGACTTCCGACCTGTGGCACTCACTTCCCATCTGATGAAGATGCTAGAGTGGCTCTTCCTTGGCCTCCTTAGACCCCCGGTGCAACACGCCCAGGATTATCTGCAGTTCGCGTACCAGGCAGGTGTTGGCGTGGAAGACATAATCATCTACCTGTACACTGAGCCCACTCGCACCTAGATAAGGGCAACGGCACAGTGAGGATCCTGTTTCTGGACTTCTCAAGTGCTTTCAACACCATCCAGCCCCTTTTGCTTCAAGACAAACTGAACTGGATGAGAGTGGACCCATGCCTGGTCACCTGGATATCCAGCTACCTCACTGACAGGCCACAGTATGTCAGGCTGAAGGACATCACGTCTGACACTGTGATCAGCAGCACTGGAGAACCCCAGGGCACAGTGCTGGCCCCTCTTCTCTTCACCCTGTACACGGCAGTCTTCTGCTACAACTCAGAACTGTGTCACATTCAGAAGTTTGCTGATGACACAGCCATAGTTGGGTGCATCAAGGATGATAGCGAGGAGGAGTATCGGAGCCTGGTGAGGGACTTTGCAGCCTGGTGCCACCGGAATCATTTGCAGCTCAACATCTCAAAGACCAAGGAGCTGGTCATTGACTTTGGGAGGTCCAGACCACAGTCACAACCAGTTCTGATCGAGGGAGATGAGGTGGAGGCTGTGGACTCCTACAAGTACCTCGTGCTGTGGCTGGACAGAAAGTTGGATTGGTCATGTAACATCGACCACCTGTACAGAAAGGGACAGAGCAGGCTGTACTTTCTGAGGAGACTACGGTCCCTCAACATCTGCAGGAAACTCCTGGGGATGTTTGATCAGTCCGTGGTTGCCAGTGTCCTGTTCTACACTGTGGTATACTCGGGGGGCAGCATATCCACGAAGGACACACACAGGCTGGACAAACTGATCAGGCGGTCTGGCTCTGTGGTTGGCACAAAGCTGGACTCTTTGGTGTCGGTGGCAGAGAAGAGGACTCTGAAAAAACTGCTGGACATTATGGACAATGCCAGTCATCCTGTACACACTGTCATCAGCCTCCAGAGGAGCCTGTTCAGTGAGAGACTGCTCCTTCCCAAGTGCAGGACCAATAGACTTAAAAACTCTTTTGTCCCGCATGCCATCAGACTGTACAACTCCTCTCTGGGGGGGAGGAGGGGTAACATGAGGATTAAGGATGGGAATGAGTAGGAACTGAACTGAACCAACAGTCAACAGCTAACAGCAACCTGCAACCACCACAACACACTTTTCAAGTGCAATAATAATGTGGAATAATGTGCAATACACCCTCCTACAGAACTCTTTTTTTCTCATGCACTATTGTCTATATTGTATATTGTAATATAGTGTGTATATTATATATGTATATAGTGCTTCTTACTCCTACTAAATTATTTTTTCTGCCTATCTTTCTGCTTTCTGTACTGTACTGTACTGATGCTGCTACCGGAACCTTAATTTCCCTGAAGAAACCCTCCCAAGGGATCAATAAAGTTCTATTCTATTCTATTCTATTCTATTCTATTCTATTCTATTCTATTCTATTCTATTTAAAAGCAGGTGTCTTTTCCTACCTTGGGATTTTACTGAAACAGTTCCTCCAGCTGTTCACAGCTGCATGAGCGTGTGATCTTTTGATGTTCAGGGTGAGTTTCCCAAATAAAGAGAGAACTGAAGAAGGATGAGAGAAAAGCACAAGTGAACTTAACGGGTTTCCCATTAAAGGGTGTTCAAACTGCTTGGTGGTTCCGTGATTCGGTCTCCATGGTTACAGAAGGTTGGTTTTATTATGATGTTTTTAATCCTGAATGCCTGACAAAAGTAATCAGACCCTAATGTTCAATCAGATCAGAGTAGTTTTGAACATTAATCTAGTTCTAACTTTTTGAACATTAGTCTAATCATATTTCATGATGGTTTTAGTCATCCAGTGGAAACTAAGATCCTATTTAATCGTATTATTTCATGATTAGAATCAATGTTTCTTTTCAATGACTTTCAAAATCAGAAGCCCATCCATCCATCTCCTACACCGCTTATTCCATAATAGGGTCACGGAGGAGCTGGTGCCCAGCCAGCAACTCTGAGTGCAAGGGCAGGAAACAACCCTAGACAGGGCACTACTCCATCGTAGGGCTCACACACACTCATGGCCACTTTAGAATCACCAATTGGGCACAAACATGTCTTTGGACTGTGGGGTAAACCAGACTATCCTGAGGAAACCCACAGAGAACATGCAAACTCCACATCCAGGGATCAAACCCAGGTCTTTCTTGCTGTGAGGCAACAGCACTATCCACTGTGCCACCCAAAACAGCAGCCATATTGTCTTAAAAGTACAGAAATCTGCTCTTGTTAACTACTAGTGATATGTATCATCTACGTACCCTATGTTCATACAGAATGTCCATGACGAAAGCTGCTGAGGAGATACTTTGAAGTCAAAGCACTCTTTCAGGGTGCAAAAATGACCATCGCCATGTTGTCTGTTCTGTTTTTTTCTTGTCTGGGAACAAAATCCCCCTTTTCTACTCCACCTGATTTTTGACCTGATGGCACTTTTCTGATTCATCATTGTTGCCAAGAATCAAACTTTGTTTTGTCCTGCATTTTTCCAATCATTACTCTGGGCTTAATTTGACTGAACAATGTTTTTCCAAAGTCTGAAAAACCTTACAAGAGTAACTTTCTAATTGTGTAGTTTGTGTTACTAACTGTGTCTAACTGTGTTAGAGTGCTAAATAGCTCTCTGTCTTACTGAATTTCAGTATTTTGGTCAAATTGCAGTGTGAACAATACAGTAAAAATATTAGTCATGTGTAACACATACCCTTTCACCCGAAATGCCACAGAATGTGCAGTGTTCTTGGAATAAAAGGAAAGTTAATGTCCATCAGAATATGTGCTGTTGCTTAGCACTTCTAAGGTAATAATAATAATAATAATAATAATAATAATAATAATAATAATAATAATAATAATACATTTTATTTATATAGCACTTATCAAGACACTCAAAGATGCTTAACATACACTACAGATAAAAACAAGTAGAACAATAAAATTAAAACTAAACCATAAAACAGTGAGAATCATAATTCAAAAAATTTAAACAAAAGAAAAGAGATAGAATGATAGGAAGGTGGGAAGAGCAAGAAAATGATCAACTAGTATACATTAACAGAAACACAATAAAAATTAAAAGCAGATCTGAAAAAATGTGTTTTAAGCAATGACTTAAAAACAGACAGATCGGAACAGTCTCTTATGAGTTTAGGAAGAGAGTTCCATGGAGAGGGAGCAGCTACGGAGAAGGCTCTATCACCCCAGGTCCGGTGCTTAGTCCGAATGGGAACAGACAGTAGGTTAGCGCCAGAAGAGCGAAGGCTACGAGGAGGAGTGTATTGATGAAGCAAGTCTGTAGGTAGGATGGTGCCTGGTTATGGACGGCTTTGTAAGTGATTAGTAGAATTTTGAATTGAATGCGTTGGGCAAATGGAAGCCAGTGGAGTTTTTGAAGAACAGGTATAATATGATCTTGAGAATGTGTATGGGTAAGAAGATGTGCAGATGAGTTCTGGATATGCTTAAGTTTGTTTAGTGTTTTACTGGATGTACCATATAGAATGCTATTGCAATAGTCAATTCTGGATGTGATGAACGTGTGGATCAGTGTATCAGCTGCAATAGAAGAAAGGGATGAACATATACATGCTATATTCAAAATCAAATCAAATCAAAATTTATTTTATAGCGCTCTTCACAACTGAAGTTGTCACAGAGCAGCTTCACAGAAATAAAATAAATAAATAAATAAATAAGAAAGGTTAAAACAGAGACAAAGTATAAATGACAGAGCCCCTAGTGAGCAAGCCACATGGCGACAGTGGCAAGGAAAAACTCTCTCAACTGGAGGAAGAAACCTTGGGAGGAACCAGGCTCATAAGGGGAGGACCCATCCTCCTCTGGTCAAACTACTTATACATAGTTAGGGGACACTGGACCC
>JAVGWO010000231.1:0-12983 GCA_034509495.1 Acestrorhynchus altus | reverse complement strand
GATGTGTGTGATGATTTGAGTGATGGTGTGGGTGGATGATGTGTGTGATGATGTGGGTGACGGTGTTGGTGAAAGTGCTGAACCGTGTGATTGTGTTTATTTCTCTGTTGTTAAAGCTCCAGTCCGGTTGACTGTGTCGGTTGTGTAGATGCCAGATGAGTTCTGACCCCTGCTTCGTCCACCCTGAGGCCATGCTCAGTGACACACTGTGAAGCCATGTCCCAGAGGAACATCACCGGGGATCTCCTGCACAGACAGATCCGGGTGAGCAGCTTCACACCACGGTTTACACTTCATACTGGTAATTAGAACAATATGAATTTATACAGAGCCTGTCTAGAACCCACCTTACACACTGAGGATGCAGGAGGAGAACGCAAGTACTGACAGAGTTTTAAACCACAGTAGAACATTTAAACTGGGAAAGAACCAGAGAAGGCGAAGAACCTTTACATTGGTAAAAAAATATAAGAAAACCTGTGAAGGTGAAGAACCATTAAATGTGTAAAGAACCTGAGAAGGCCGAGAACCTTTAAAAGGGTAAAGTCTCAGAGAAGGTGAAGAACCTTTAAACTGGTGAAGAACCTTTAAACTGATAAAGCACCCATTAAGAACCTTTATATTGGTAAAAAATAAAAAAAAAACAGAGAAGGCGAGGAACCTTTAAACTGGTAAAAGAACCTGAGAAGTTGAAATACCACAAAATTGGTATAGAACCCAAGAAAACGAAGAACCTTTAAATTGGTGTAAGTCACTCCTCTCATTCTGGAGCTGCAGTGATTTATTTTACACTAAACGGAAGAACAGAGGAACACACTGCAGCTCCTGTGCTGAGACAAATTGCTGAATGGAAGCTCCACTGTGGTTCTAGATATATTTGTCTCCAGTTTATGCTTTGTTCACCGCTGACCCAGAAGCAGAACGGATTTTCCGTGTGGCTCGGCCAGTCCCGCCTGTGGACTTAAACACGGTCGTGTGAATAAATCAGGACGTCCCATCAGTTAGATGTTTCCTCTAACGGTCTACCAGGCAGAAAGGGTCTCCCACTCATCCGAGCTGGACGAGTTCAGTCGTAAGACGTTTCAGCTCGATCCAACTCTGATACAATACAGAATTCATACTGGATTGTGTGGTGGAGAGATCTCCATGCCATTCTGCAGCAAGGTTCCTGCAAACCAGGCCACTCCCACCCCCATGCTTCACAGCTGGTTCCAGTTACTGTGTTACTGTTCCCATATAAATCACTTTTGGATTCATCTGTCCAGACATCACTGTTCCAGACATGCTGCTCTTGGTTCTCAGTCTTACCCTGACGTGTGTTTGACTCCTTGCTCTCCAGCCATGAAGATGTTTGGTGTCTTTCTGATGAACATTTTAGGATTGTTGGATCTTCTTTACTCATCTTGTGGTTCTGCTCTTGGGCTGAACTTGTAGAACGGTCTGATCTGGTCATGTGGGCAGTTGTTCTAAATGTTCTCCACTTGTAAATGATGTTCCGGACAGTGGAACGACTGATTTCTAATTGTTCTGAGATCTCCTTAAATCCCTTCTCAGACTCATCTGCATCTACAACCTTCTTTCTGAAGACCTCAGAGAGCTCTTTGGATCTGAACATGATGATCCCACTCATGTCAACAATCAAGAGCAAACCAGGCTAATGTGTGACGATGGTGTTCTGATTCTGAGTTCTGATTGACTACAGCCACCATCTCAGAGACAAACTGATGCATGTATGGTTAACAGGAGGAGCATGTTCTGATCGGGTTCTTCACTGTGTGATGTCTGTTGTGTTTCCTGTAGGAGAACCGGGCGCTCAGCTTTCAGAGACATTACCATGTGACTGATCCATTCATAAAGCGCCTCGGTCTGGAGGCGGAGCTACAGGTGAGTGTAG
The DNA here is from genome assembly GCA_034509495.1 of Acestrorhynchus altus. Taxonomy (NCBI): domain Eukaryota; kingdom Metazoa; phylum Chordata; class Actinopteri; order Characiformes; family Acestrorhynchidae; genus Acestrorhynchus; species Acestrorhynchus altus. The sequence continues at coordinate 11,089 of JAVGWO010000231.1, read as the reverse complement.
TTGTACACTACATTTATAGACCTTTTAAGGCATGTTCTGTAGTTCCCCTCACGCCCATGTTACTAGGTCAATCAGATCAGTAAGAAACTAAAATACTGTAAATGGACAAAAGTATTGGGACAGCGTCTTCTGATTTCAAGGGTATTAGAGTTTATCCTGCTTTTGTTGGACTAACTGTTGACTTCCATTGAAAGTGAAGACGGTTCAGTGCATTTGCCAGCTTGGAGATGCGAGATGTTTGTGATGGTAAATGGGGAGTGTTAAATCTTCAGTGCAGATGTGTGTGTGATATCAGCTCTCTATTTACAGGGACACTCGGGGTGTGTGAACTGTCTGGAATGGAACGAGAGAGGAGAGTAAGTGCACTGCACTCACTACACTGCTGTAGGCTGAGTGGGTGGGGCTACACTGCTGTAGGCTGAGTGGGTGTGGCTACACCACAGTAGGCTGAGTGGGTGTGGCTACACTGCTGTTCCTGAGCTGTTGTCTTCTGTCTCCTGTTCATTCCAGCCTGTTGGCCTCCGGCTCGGACGACCAGCACGCCATAGTTTGGGATCCTCTCAGACACAAGAAGCTCATTACTATGCACACAGGCCATGCAGCTAACATCTTCTCAGTGAAGGTACAGTTAAAGCCACCACACGAGTCCTGCACACACCACCTACTGCCGGTGGATCTCCCTGTGTTGCCTGTGTGATCCCTGTAGCTGCTGAAGCCTCCAAACTAGTTAGAGGAGTGTGTCAGGACCGGAGAGTGAAGCCCGGTCCAGAAAGACATTTCATTCTATTGTATTTTGTCTCAGTACAGTCCAGGCTGCTGGGTAAATGGACTGGGCTAATGAATTGGCAGAACTTCACTGTTATACAACGAATGGGTGGAGCTATAGTGCAGTAACCAAAATGGGAGGGACCAAACTGCTGTAGGATGAGTGGGTGGGGCTAAACTGCTCCTCGGTTGTGTTTTATTTCGCAGTTCCTGCCACACTCCGGAGATCGAATATTGGTGACCGGAGCTGCAGATACCAAAGTGCACGTCCACGACCTGACGGCCAAGGAGACCATCCACATGTTCTCTGATCACACCAACCGTGTGAAACGCATTGCTACTGCCCCTATGTGGCCAAACACCTTCTGGAGTGCGGCAGAGGACGGGGTCATCAGGTAGGTGAACAGGACCAGTCAATGGGCGGCGTAAATCTGCCGTAGGCTGAATGGGAGGGGTTTAGCTGTTGTATGCTGAATGGGCGGCGTTAAACTGCCGTAGGCTGAATGGGTGGGGCTTAACTGCTGTAGGCTGAATGGTAGGGATTTAGCTGTTGTAGGCTGAAGGGGTGGGGTTTAGCTGTTGTAGGCTGAATGGGTGGGGTTTAGCTGTTGTAGTCTGAAGGGGAGGGGTTTAGCTGTTGTAGGCTGAATGGGAGGGGTTTAGCTGTTGTAGTCTGAATGGGCGGCGTTAAACTGCCGTAGGGTGAATGGGTGGGGCTTAACTGCTGTAGGCTGAATGGTAGGGGTTTAGCTGTTGTAGGCTGAAGGGGTGGGGTTTAGCTGTTGTAGGCTGAAGCGGTGGGGTTTAGCTGTTGTAGGCTGAAGGGGAGGGGTTTAGCTGTTGTAGTCTGAAGGGGAGGGGTTTAGCTTTTGTAGGCTGAATGGGAGTGGTTTAGCTGTTGTAGTCTGAATGGGCGGCGTTAAACTGCCGTAGGGTGAATGGGTGGGGCTTAACTGCTGTAGGCTGATTGGGTGGTGTTAAACTGCCGTAGGCTGAATGGGTGGGGCTTAACTGCTGTAGGCTGATTGGGCGGCATTAAACTGCCGTAGGCTGAATGGGTGGGGCTTAGCTGTTGTTGGCTGAATGGGTGGGGCTTAGCTGTTGTTGGCTGAATGGGTGGGGCTTAGCTGTTGTAGGCTGAATGGGTGGGGCTTAGCTGTTGTAGGCTGAATGGGTGGGGCTTAGCTGATGTAGGCTGGATGATAATGAGGTTTTCTTAGATACGGTCTCTCTAACACGTCACTGGTCAGTCGTGGTGGTGCTGGGGTAGGATTGAAACACAGCAGAACGTCTCCTTCAGAGTGTCTCCTGGAGAACAGAGCACCTTCAGTAAGGTGAAGCCCCCTCCTCCAGGCTAATCCATCTCACAGCTGTGTTCGCCCTTGAGAACGGCCGTGTGTGCCGGGAGTGCTCCCTTCAGGAGGCTCACACTCACACACGTGTGGGCAGTGACTGATGAGTGGATGCGGCAAAGCTCTGCAGGGTTCTGGCTGCCATCCCACACAGGACACAAGCTGAACACTCTCCCTTTTCTTCTCGTTTTGATGCAGATGTTAGTGTTTATAGACTACAGTCCGTTCCACACCCATGTACCAACTAATGAACATCTGGGAGAGCCCTGAGGAACTGAGGTTTCTGGAGGCTTTTTTTACAGCCAGAAACAACCAATGCTTAGAACATCCTTGGAGAGGGTCTTCGTTAGGAGGGGTGGTAGGGAGGAGAAGGTTCACGGGGCTTAAGTAACTATGTGCCTTGATCAAGGGCACTTCAGTAGTGTCCTGCCAGCAATCAAACCGTCAACCTTCCGGTCACAAAGCTGATGAGCGATCCAGTGTGGAGAGCATCTCCTGCTGTAAACTGTGAAGTGTTTCTTCAGGTACTGAACATGACTGATGATCCGTAGTGATGCTCTGACTCACTGATCTGGGAGGATGCGAGTAAAGATCTGATGGAAGGTCATTCTGTTTCTTTACAGGCAGTATGACCTGAGGGAGAGCAGCAAGCGCTCTGAGGTGCTGATTGATTTAACGGAGTACTGTGGACAGCTGGTGGAGGCCAAGTGTCTGGCCGTTAACCCACGTGACAACAACTACCTGGCGGTGGGAGCTAACGGCCCATTCGTTCGGCTCTACGACATTCGGATGATCCACAACCACAGGTACCCCGTTCTGACACGGCAGCGACGCAGAATAGAAGACAGCAGTGTGGGAAGTGCGGGCGAGTCCCGTCCCCTGGTCAACACCTTTCGTTTTGGTTTCGTACAGTGTAGCGTGAAGGAAATCAGTATCTTACAAAAGTATGGGAACCTGAAGATTTGAGCTCAGATCACTTCGACTGAGATCTCAGACCTGAATTAGAGGTGATGCAAATTTCAGATCTTTATAAAATGCCAGACTCCTGTAACCTTGTCCCAAAAACAGCAGCCGTGGGTTCTCCTGAGCAGCCGCAGTCACACTGACATGGTGGCGGTGTGTTAGTGGCGTGGCTGCTGTAAGTCCTGTATAAACCAGTGTAACTGATGTGAATGGTCCCAGTCTGAAGCAGTGTGTGCTGTTCTGTTCCTCAGGAAGTCTGTGGGTCAGAGTGTGTCTGCTGGAGTACACACGTTCTGCGATAAACAGAAGCCCATCCCAGACGGAGCGGGACAGTACTACGTGGCAGGTACGTGATGGACAGACCGTTATGGGTGGTGCGGTGGTCCAGGTTTGTGATGGGAGGTGGGCAGCAGATGATATGTTCTGGACATTATCGATATCAGAGCACAAATCTATGAATAAATGTATGATTCACCAGTTGAACGGATTGATTCAGAGTGGGTTTGGTGTGGAACGCTCTGTTCTAGATAACCTTCCCCAGTCAGAATAGCAGACAGTGGAGGTAAATGGAAGCAGAACCTAAAAACCCCTCACAGACAGTTGAATAAACACTGATGCCTGACTCACTGTTTCAGAGCTCTGAGAAGATTCTGGATCTAAAGCGGGTTTTTATAGTCCTGTCATTAACCTGGGGGAGGGACACACGCAGGACTGCAGGACGTAGTGCGGCAAAAAGTAGTCCCCAAAGAAACAGCATTAGTTCAGATTCTCCACTATCTTCCCATCACCATCACTCCATACCACACTCAGAGACTGCTGTAGCTTCACTGCTGGGTTCGGGGAGAAATTAAATGGCTATATGTGTGTTGTAGTCATGGCAACACAGTTTCATATCTTCACATGTCTTCGGTGAGCTGAGACGACATCAATAAGGTTCTGTCTGTTTGGGTGGTCCAGCCCTGGTCAGTGTTTCAGTGTCGCTCTCTGCAGGTCACCTACCAGTGAAGCTTCCGGACTATAATAACCGGTTGAGGGTGCTGGTGGCCACCTATGTCACCTTCAGTCCAGACGGGACGGAGCTGCTGGTGAACATGGGTGGAGAACAGGTAGGAACGTGTTGTGTTGGACGGCTGTATGTTCTGTGATTTGTTCTGAGGACATGAATTAGAATCAGTCGCAGGACTGTCGCGATACGTTCCTCCGGAGATGATTATAATAAATTGATTTAATGATAATGATATGATACTCTTTTTCTGTAGAACCCGGGTGTTTTTGTTTTTTATTCAGCAAGATGTTATTTTCAGGAGATCAAAGACTTCTCACATTTGTCTTCAGTTGAGATGGAAACGTTAATAGATTGTCAATATTTGTATGAATTTGATCGTTTGATTGTTTTGTTTTTTTTTTTGCTTATTAGGACTAAAAAACACTTTATATCTCAGAAATTCTGTTGGAAATGAATCATCCAGAGTGTTGTTGTGAACACTTCAGTCGTCCAATAAAAACAACCCGAATGTCCTTTATTATATTTATTATTTATATATCAGTATTTTCCCTTCTCAGGACTTTTATTCTGAAATCTGAACAGTGTGTGAGAAAGACCGCAATCAGACCTTCCCTTCTCACTTTACTCTATAGCCCATTATCTGTATCAGTGATGTCATCAGCCCCGCCCCCTCTCTCTGATCAGTCAGAGTCTGTATGCAGGTTGATCATCAGCCCCGCCCCCTCTCTCTGATCAGTCAGAGTCTCCCTGATGTTCTGGAGATGTTGTAACCCAGTTGTCTAGAACATCAAAGTTTGTTTGTGGTCAAAGTGTCTTCTTGTGTCAAAGTGTCAAAGTGATTCTTCCACGCTCTTCTATTTTTCATCTTAATTTCCCTGAGGAAACCCTCCCATTAATAAACATCCATCCATCTGTCCGTCCATCCATCTGTCCGTCCATCCATCTGTCCGTCCACCCACCCATCCATCCATCCGTCCGTCCATCCATCTGTCCGTCCATCCACCCATCCATCCATCCATCCATCTGTCCGTCCATCCACCCACCCACCCATCCATCCATCCATCCATCCATCCATCTGAAACATCAGTTTCTACCTGACTTCATTACTGACTGATATCTTCTCTCCTCCACAGGAGATAGTGAACCAGCTCAGCAGTTGCTCCTGCACCTGACGGTGATAATGTTCTGATTGTGATTGTGTCTTTTCTGCTTAGTAACGTTGTGCTCCTCGTTCTGCAGGTGTATCTGTTTGATTTGACGTTCAAACAGAGACCGTACACCTTTCTGCTGCCCAAGAAGTGCCATTCCTCCTCAGGTAGGACCATCACACTCCTGCTCATCGTACACTTCAGCTCAGCGATTGTGAATGTTTGCTGTATTTCTCTGTTAGATCTACACACACACTGCAAACTACACTGGATGATTCATTTCCATGAATCCTTTCTCAATCCTCCCCCAGAGATGCAGAACGGGAAGACCACCAACGGAGTGTCCAACGGAATCCATTTGCCCACCAGCCGACTCAAACTAGCCAATAGCAAAGCTTCCAGGTAGATGCAGTAGCTTTCAGTGCTGTGTTGTGATTGGATAGTTTACCTGTACTAGAATAAATTACATTCACCTCTGTCTCTCTGTCCCTCTCTCTCCTTCTGTGTGTGTCTCTGTCTCTGTCTCACACTCTCACACACACACACACACACACACACACACACACACACACACACACACACAGTTGATCTGAAACTATAGCAGCCACCGAAACCACAGTGTATTAGCTGTAGTTCTGCTGTGCCGGCCTAATTAAACCAAACCGCACCGCTCACCACTCTCACACTAGTGTTAAACACACTCCCCTTGTTCTGACAGGTTAGAACCGCATTCACACCCTGTAACTGTAACTGTAAATCTCTGTGTTCAGTTTCATTTACAGAAAACAACCACAGTATCCAGCCTGAGCCTCTCAGATCAGATCAGATTTGAACACTTTCACTTCCAGTGTTCCCCGTTCACTTCCCCAGTCCTTACAGTCCTTACATCACTCATTTACACACATTCACCCATTCAACCTACAGCCGTTTAGCTCCACCCATTCAGCCTACTGCAATTAGTCCCACCCATTCAGAATTACGGAACTATAATGATTAACATCAGGTTTAAAGATCCTACAATAGAACCCCGAGGATCTACTAAACCAGCTGGTTACCCAGTAACTCCCTATAGTTCCCGCGTCAGGATTAATAACTGAGCTGGGGTTCAAGAGGACGCCATGTAGACTCCATAGTTCACTACACTGTACTCCGGTTTTCCTCTGTCTCAAGCGTTGTGAGACGTCTCAGCACACCTTCTGACCAGACACAATGATCACACATCCTTCCATGTTTGCTTGCAGACTGCAAAAGTGTGTCAGCTCACACAACTGGTAAAAACCACAGGCAGGAGATGACGAATGACATACTGTGTATACGTTTAGCATGTGTTCCAAGAAGATTGGTCTAGAACCACTGTTCTAGACGACTGGGTCAAGACATCTACAGAACATCAGGCAGGTCATGTGGGGTGTTCCTGCTATGAAGTGGTCGGTACCAACCTTCAGTGCTTCAAGGAAGGATGGCCTGTGAACCTGACAACACGTCATGGGGACCCACCTCACAACTTACTGGACTTAAGGAATCTACTGTAAGTCCACGTCTCGATGGGTTACAGTGAAGCAATCAATCAACCTTTATTTTCACTCAGAAATACACGGAGGGACATCCTCGTTTGCAGCGCAGCCGAGCATTTTCACATCGAAGGGACTGATAACAAAATTAGAAATAGTTTCAATAAAGATGAATGAATAAAATCTCACAATTCAAATAAATACATTTAATATAAAGGAAAGAAAATGAAACTATAAATACCATAACGCAGTAAAACTGAATCAATAAGAAACATAATAAACACAGAGAGGGAATAAAAAACAAATGAATAAATGAATAATAATAATAAGAAGAAGAAGAATAAATGATAAAAAAATACAATGAGATAAAATGATAAAGAAATTCTGGTAAAAAAGAACAATAAAATAGAAATATAAAGAACAAATAGAAACATTAACCTCCGTTTAAACAATCACAGGCTGCCTGAAGGTGGTTCGAAATGAAATGTTTGAAATGGTGAAGAGAATTCCAGTTCGGTGGTGCTCTGGAGCTAAAAGCAGATTTTCCCAGTTGACTGAAAGCCCTCAGTACCTGACAGATGATCCAGACACTGAGCTGGTATCTACTGAGATCAGGGCAGAGACATCAGCTGCTCACTGACCGCAGAGATTTCTGAATAAGAAGAAGCCAGTGTGCTTCTCTTCTCCACCAGAGAACCAGCTTCTTCACACAGTCTGCAGCGAGTTCTGGGAGGGTTCTCAGAGCAGAATGGGAGACTGAGTCTGCTGGTTTGAGAACACTGGAGGTCACCTTTCTATGCACCACGTCACCATCGTCCAAGACTGACAGTACGGTTGCCTCCACTGCTCTTTATCGTTATTACTTATAACGATACAGGAATCCGAGCTTCTGTCTGCACTTAATGGCGAGTTTGTTGATGTGAAATTTAAAAGTGAGTTGATCATCCAGCCAGAAGCCGAGATATTTATATTCTGAGACTGGCTCAGTGCTGGATCCAGACAGAAGATACAGTTTGAGAAGTTAAAGCAACATCTGAGCATCTGGAAAACAGCAGACACTCAGTTTATCTAGAGCAGATTCTGCTGAACGATACAAGATCATCTACTTAAAGATGCACTTTACAGTCTAAGGTAGAGGCAGCAAGATCATCGATAACATAATGAAAGAAGAGAATGGACGCAGGCAGTCGGTTGCCATGACTACAACACACATAAAGCCATTTAATTTCTCCCCGAACCCAGCAGTGAAACTACAGCAGTCTCTGAGTGTGGTATGGAGTGATGGTGATGGGAAGATAGTGCAGAATCTGAACTAATGCTGTTTCTTTGGGGACTACTTTTTGCCGCACTACGTCCTGCAGTCCTGCGTGTGTCCCTCCCCCAGGTTAATGACAGATCCAGAATCTTCTCAGAGCTCTGGTAAAGCTGTTTATTTGTAAACATAAGGTTTAATTAATTTATGTGAGGAGTTTAAAAGGTTCTGCTTCTATTCACCTCCACTGTCTACTATTCTGACTGGATAACGTTATCTAGAACAGTGTTCCACACCAAACCCACTCTGAATCACTGAATCATTCTGAGTCACTGTTCACGTTGTAAGTGGAGATTTTTGGAGAAAATGTTGTTGGATTTGAGCTTTCAAGTGGTAATAGTAAATGAAGATCCCACGTCCACAAAGTAAAATCCAGACCATGATTTGGTTCCAGTCTGGGTGGCTCTGCAGCTCATCTCTGCTGAGTCATTAACTGGGGTGAGTATAATGGATTGGTGAGTATGATGGAATGGTGAGTATAATGGAATGGTGAGTATAATGGTATGGTGAGTACAATGGATTGGTGAGTATGATGGAATGGTGAGTATAATGGAATGGTGAGTATAGTGGAATGGTGAGTATGATGGAATGGTGAGTATAATGGAATGGTGAGTATAATGGAATGGTGAGTATGATGGAATGGTGAGTATAATGGAATGGTGAGTATAATGGAATGGTGAGTATAGTGGAATGGTGAGTATGATGGAATGGTGAGTATAATGGAATGGTGAGTATGATGGAATGGTGAGTATAATGGAATGGTGAGTATAATGGAATGGTGAGTATAGTGGAATGGTGAGTATGATGGAATGGTGAGTATAATGGATTGGTGAGTATGATGGAATGGTGAGTATAGTGGAATGGTGAGTATGATGGAATGGTGAGTATGATGGAATGGTGAGTATAATGGAATGGTGAGTATAATGGAATGGTGAGTATAGTGGAATGGTGAGTATAATGGTATGGTGAGTATAATGGAATGGTGAGTATAATGGAATGGTGAGTATAATGGTATGGTGAGTATAATGGAATGGTGAGTATAATTGAATGGTGAGTATAATGGTATGGTGAGTATAGTGGAATTGTGAGTATAATGGAATGGTGAGTATGATGGAATGGTGAGTATAGTGGAATGGTGAGTATGATGGAATGGTGAGTATAATGGAATGGTGAGTATGATGGAATGGTGAGTATAATGGAATGGTGAGTATAATGGTATGGTGAGTATAATGGTATGGTGAGTATGAGGTAATTAAGAGTGTAATGGAATGGTGAGTATAATGGTATGGTGAGTATAATGGTATGGTGAGTATAATGGTATGGTGAGTATAGTGGAATTGTGAGTATAATGGAATGGTGAGTATAATGGAATGGTGAGTATAATGGTATGGTGAGTATAATGGTATGGTGAGTATAGTGGAATTGTGAGTATAATGGTATGGTGAGTATAGTGGAATGGTGAGTATAATGGAATGGTGAGTATAATGGTATGGTGAGTATAGTGGAATTGTGAGTATAATGGAATGGTGAGTATAATGGTATGGTGAGTATAGTGGAATTGTGAGTATAATGGAATGGTGAGTATAGTGGAATGGTGAGTATAATGGTATGGTGAGTATAATGGTATGGTGAGTATAGTGGAATTGTGAGTATAATGGAATGGTGAGTATAATGGAATGGTGAGTATAGTGGAATGGTGAGTATAATGGAATGATGAGTATAATGGAATGGTGAGTATAATGGAATGGTGAGTATAATGGTATGTTGAGTATAATGGTATGGTGAGTATAATGGTATGGTGAGTATGAAGAGTATTGTGAAATGGTCACCATTATAGAATTGTGAATTTAGTGGAATGGTGAACACGAAGAATATGCTGATATAGTCAATTCAAGGAAATTATGAATATGCTGTAAATAATGTGGTGAATATGATGGAAAGGTAACACTACCAGTGAGCCATCACACCACGTGGGAGACTGGGATTTGATTCCCAGTCTGGGTAACTGTGCTGGTCTACACCAATAAGAGTCCTTGGGCAAGAGTAACCCCGTAAGTTGCTGTGCATAAGAATATGAGATAAATGCCTGAAGGAATGGGGACACTGGTGAGTACACTGAAATGGTGAATAGGGTGAAAATGATGAGTACACTGAAATGGTGAAAAAAGTATAGTTGTACTTGTAACGTAGTGAGTAATGAGTCATATCCGTCTCATGCGTCTAACAGCACATTGAGGGAAAGTCCCCGAATGTCTTTCTGCAGATGGAAATATAAAGTAGAATTCTGTCCCGTGCTTCAGCAGAGATGGACTGAGATACACTCTAGAGGTCAGGTTAGACCAGGCTACTGTAGAGCATGACCTCTGATCTGGTGCTGACCGCAGACAGAGGTAAATGAACGGGGGAGTGTATAAAGCTGTTCACTCTCAGTGAGAGTATTACACTGGCTCTGTTCAGAGCTGCTGGGTGCCTCTCGGAGAAGTTCAGTTTCTCTCAGTGGAGCAGTTTTCCTCACCACAGGCCTGGAGCAGTACGTGTCACTCGGTCTGCTCGACCTGCACGTTATCGCTTTGGCAGCGGAATGTCTTTGGCGTGCCTGGACTGCCCAGCACTCCCGGGTTAATGAATCACTCAGTGGCCGTGATTTTAACCCACTTATGAAACAGAGGCGGTGTTGGCCTGGGCCAGACCCTGGGAGGGGTCAGGGCTTATCTGAGGACGTATAAAAGCAGGCCCAGAGCCGTGGAGACGGAGTGGACATGCTGCTTCACCGCTGACCCTCCAGAACACCTTCCTCTACTTGTATCTTCTCTTCAGCTCATCATGGGAGTCGCCTACAGCGTTGGAGAGTAAGTCATGCATGGATGGTCTGTTAGTGCTGATATAGAACATTTACGACTGATATTACATCTTAGAAGCATTCGTTTAAATACACTTTAAAGAATGAAATTCAAATTCAATTCAATTCAACCAGTTCAGGATTCAAGAACTCAGCAGCTGTAATGCAAACCAATCAGAACTCAGCAGCTGTA
>JAVGWO010000230.1:0-13014 GCA_034509495.1 Acestrorhynchus altus | reverse complement strand
GAGAGAGAGAGAGAGAGAGAGAGAGAGAGAGAGAGAGAGAGAGAATGACCAATACACCAAAACATGTGTATGATATATGGAATGATAACAGTTATTTAAAGCAATCTAAAACATTCACAGTAACACACACACACACGCGCACACACACACACACACACACACACACACACACAGAACATAAGAAATATAATGGGACAAGATTCGCTCTCTCACTCTCACTTGTCTATTTATGTGAGACAGAGACACAAATAGAGAGAAAAAATGAAGGAGAAATAGAGAAACTGGTGGAAATTGAGAGTGAGAAGGAGGATATATACAGAAGAAGATATATACAGACAGGGAGAGATTGGCAGAGAATGGAGAGATTGAGAAAGAAGAAGTGAAGAAAAATAGAGAGATAGAGAGAGAGAGGGAGGAAAATAGAGAGAGGGATGGGGAAAATGGAAAGAGAGAGAGGGAGGAAAATAGATGGAGAGTGACAGAGGGAGGGGAAATTGGAGACATAGAGAGGGAGGGAGGGAGGGAGGAAAAATAGAGAGATAGAGATATGGAGGGAGGAAAAAATAGAGAGATATAGAGAGGGAGGGAGTAAAAATTGAGAGATAGAGAGAGGGAGGGGGAACTTGGAGAGATAGAGAGGGAGGAAAATAGAGAGATAGAGGGAGGGGAGGAAATTGGAGATATAAAGAGAGGGAGGGAGGAAAAATAGAGATATATAGAGAGAGGCAGGAGGAAAACGTAGAGACAGAGAGGGTGGGAGGAAAACTGGAGGGGGGTAGAGATAGAGAGGGAGGGGGAAATTGGAGAGAAATAGAGAGACAGAGAGAGGGGGAGAAAGATATAAAGAGTAGGAGGGAGAAAATAGAGAGATAGAGGGAGGGAAGAGAAGAGAGGGAGGAAGGGAGAGTAGAGAAGGGAGAGTACAGGAGACAGAGATGCAGAAGAGATAAAAAAATTTTGCAAGAAAAAATGAAAAAGAGAAGATGAGAGAAGAAAAGAGGGAGAAACATATGAGATGATATTTACACAGGAGAGCAAAAAAAAAAAAGACAAAAAAAAGCAAACAAAAACCAAGAGAAAGAAAGAAAGAAATATACACAAGAGAAATGAGAGAAAGAGATTTTGATCAGATAGAACAATGTAGAAATACAGAAGAGAGAGGAAAATAGAGAACATAGATAAAAAATAGTGTGTGTGTGTGTGTGTGTGTGTGTGTGTGTGTGTGTGTGTGTGTGTGTGTGTGTGTGAGAGAGAGAGAGAGAGAGAGAGAGAGAGAGAGAGAGAGAGAGAGAGAGAAATATAAATGAGAGGAGAGGAAAATAAAGAAAATACATGAGTGAGAGATAAAGAGGATAAGTTAGAAAATAGATGTGTGACAGAGAAAGAGGAAAAGAGAAAATAGAAGAGAGATAAAGGAAAAGAGAAAAGGTGTAAAGATGAGAGAGAAAACAAATGAGAGAGAAAGAATAAGAGAGTTGAGATGAGAAATGATTCAATTTGCGAGTGTTTGTGTGAAAGCATCCTGTGTGTCCAGCTCTCGCTCGGCCGTAGTGTGTGATAGATGAAGCTTTATCTGGCCTTTGAGAAATAAGTGTTCCATCTTTATCTTAATGACTGTGGTCATGATTGCAGCATTGACAGCCTCGACTCATCCGTAAGCAGCTCAGCCTCCAATCCATAAACTCTACCAACATCAACTTCCAAACTATTCCGACTGCAGGAGCACAAATGACCAGAAAACCTCCCTCTCCCTCTCTCTCCCTCTCCCTCTCACACTCTTATATCCTAAGTAACTGCTCTATCTCTGGCATTCATGCCAGCCTGACTCCTGCCATTATTCTCTTCTCTCTTCCCTCTCATTCTCCACCTCATCTCTCCCTGAGGTATTTTCCCGCCAGTCATCCCGCCATCCACGATCCCTCCCAGGTCAGGGATTGCCCTAATCAGCATTATCTAATTGTGAGGATTAGGCAGGTAATTATTCACACAAGCCTCCCTGTGCCTCTCACCGATGGAGCTCGATAATTACCGCTGCCGCCGCCGAGTTCAGACAGCCACCCTGAGCGCAGGAAAGGGAGGGCTATTCCGGAAGGATCCCTCCCCCTCAAATAAAATTGGGGCTTCTCTGTCCTCTTCCTGCCAGGGGTCACCTGGTCAGAGGAAATGGCATTAAAACCCAAATGAAGAGGTTTAAAACCCTAAGGGCCTGGATGTGGGACCACATTTAACAATACAACTGTCTCTTGCAGGCTCTATCTGTCCCTTGGGTTTGGGTTAAGTTCTGGCCAGTACCAGTTGGAGCTTAAATATCTGTATTACATTTTATGCAAGGATCATTACCATCCCATTCTTTATTAATTAGGTATTTTACTAAAATATTTATAGCAACATGTAGATTAGACTAAGAATTTTACTGACAGACAATGGAATCGTTTATACAAACCTGTTTATAACCTTAATTACTACAAAACGTACATACTATGTACTGTACAATAAATGATGAGATAATAACAAGACAGTGAGCCTAATGTTACACTTCGAATTGCTCCATATTAAATAACATTTCATTACCTGGATATACTGGCATCTGTCAAGGGCTTAGATGAATAGTCATGCCCAGAAGGAATTACCGTATTTTCCGGACATATTTTTTCCACACTTTAAACCATGCGGCTTATAATGAGGTGCAGATTTTTCTACTTATATATGTACTTTTCCAGGTTTTTTAAAAAAACTTTGCGAGTGCTGCTTATATTCTGGTGCAGATTATAGTCTGGAAAATATGGTAACCAATTGCACCACACGACTTCAGTGGTGTCATGCCAGACTGTTATGGATTCACTCAAAATGGCATCAGGTCATGGTAAGTGAGGCGTTCAGCTTTTGTCTTGATGTTGGTTGACATCCCACATCCAGAAGGCCTGGTGTTATGCAATTTCATATGATGCCAGATCACCTTTGGTCTTCATTACAGGCAAGTTGACGTCCCACACTCCAGTGAACTATTCCAGCAAGACAGCGTTCATCTGAATACTGCTGCCATCTCAAGAGCTTGCTTTGAAAACACAGATAATATGCCTTGGTCAGTCACATTGAAAGACCTGTTCCTGATTGAAAATGTACTGTAAAATCTACAGGAACAGAGTCAGAGTATTCAACCTGCATGGGATTATCATAGGACATCATTAGGCATCTCTACAACTCCATTCTGAGAGATCTGGCATGTTGCGTTATTCCCAACACCAGAAAATTGAGAAACACTACTTCTGTAGGAATAGTCATATTCGTCTATTGTTTTTATAATTCCTGGTAACCTTAATATTCCATCACAATAGAATTGCAATCCAACACTTCCTTGTGGATGCAACTGTTTTGGATGATGAGTGTATTATGCAGCAAGTAAACAGTTAGTTTCGAAGCTGATGTGTTGGACACAGCAAAAGATGTCCTTGGCATTGGCAAGATTGTGATGTCTAGACAACTGGGTCAGAACATCTCCAAAATGGCAGGATTCAACACACTAATAATCATCTTCATCAGGGTTCCTTCATAAGTTATTCTCAGCTCCAGTCCATTTCCCAAGACCAGACTCAGGTCTAATGTTACAGGTAGGAAATAGCAAACATATGCAGCAAGCTGAATCCCATGTCAGAGATTGAGAACCACTGGACTCACTAAAAATGCCACGGGAGAAAAAGCAGATACATTGAAAAATGATCTATCCTGAACAAAGCCATGCAAGCCAGCAAAGGCAGCGAGGGAACGTTGCCGAGTCTCATTTGTTGACATCCCTAAAGCCTATCAATCTTTTAGAGTATGACTAATATAAATGCTCTTTACACTGTCATTAATACATATAAAAACTGAATAAAGCCATAGAACCCATGTGGATCCTATCCTAGATCAGCTGGTAATTACTAAGTGAGTGTCTGGCCCTGTGAGACTGCAGCCTTATTTCTAGATGTGACTCAAACTGGCAAAAGACACAAGATAAATAAAAGATGATGATAAGGGGCCAAATTAATCCTGATAATCCATTTCTGTCTCAGTGATGACCCAGTAAAGCTTGGCTATGTGCTGACAGAAAGGGCTACAACTGACTCAAAATATCACAATATTTTCACTCACCTTCCTTCACCCCAACTCAGGTCTTCCATCTCCAGAGCTTCCGTGGCCTAGTTTACATCTGAAGATACCTGGCAACATGGAAACCTGAAAGGATTGAAAGAACATGAGCTGAGGTGACAGTCTAGAAGAAGTGCTGGGTAATAGTGAAAACATTCAATCATGATATTTTCTACATATATTACATTATCAGATGTCTATATTATCAAGTTCAGATATTTATTACTTAAGTTAGCATTAATGGTTTTTGAGTGCTGCTTATCTACATTACAAGAGGTTTTCTATATTACAAACTTGACATACTTGATGATCCATCTTAAGTAACAGTGTCAGTATCTGTATCAGCATATATCTGTATCAGCATGTATCAGTGTCAGTATCAGTGTCAGTATCAGTATCTGTATCTATATCAGTGTCAGTATCAGTATCAGAACCAGTACCAGTATCAGAATCAATATCAGTATCTGTATCAGTTTCTGTATCTGTTTTTGTATCAGTATCTGTACCAGTAACAGTATAAGTATTTGTATGTATATCTGTATCAGTATCCATATATGTGCCAGTGTCAGTATAAGTATCAGTATCTAATTGAGTATCTGTGTCAGTATCAGTATCAATATCAGTATCAGTATCCATATCTGTATCAGCATCTGTATTGGTATCAGTATATATTTCATTGTCAGGATCAGAGTTTGTATCAGTATCAGTATTTGTATAGATAGAATATTTGTATGCATAGATAGATAGATAGATAGATAGATAGATAGATAGATAGATAGATAGATAGATAGATAGATAGATAGATAGATAGATAGATAGATAGATAGATTTTTATTAGTATCTGTGTCAGTATCAATATCTGTATCTATATCTGTATCTGTAACAGTATCAGCCTTTGTATCTATATCTGTATTGGTATATATGTCTGTGTCAGTATCTGTATCAGCATCTGTGTCAGTATAAGTATCAGAGTTTGTATCAGTATCAGTATTTGTATCTATATCAGTATCAGTATTTGTATCTATATCAGTATCAGTATTTGTATCTATATCAGTGTTAGTATTTGTATCTATATCAGTATCAGTATCTGTATGTGTATCTATATCTGTATTGGTATCTATATCTGTGTCAGTATCTGTATCTGTATCAGCATCTGTGTCAGTATAAGTATCAGTGTTTGTATCAGTATCAGTATTTACATCAATTTCAGTATCAGTATTTGTATCAGTATCAGTATTTATATCAGTATCAGTATTTGTAACTATATCAATATCTGTATCAGCATCAGTATTTGTATCTGTATCAGTATCAGTATTTGTATTTATATCAGTATCTATATCAGTATAATATTTGTATAAGTATTTGTATCAGTATCAGTATCTATACCAATATTATTATTTTTACAGCATAAGTATCTATTTCAGTGTAAGTGTTTGTATCTATATCAGTATCAGTATTTGTATCCGTATTTGTATCTATATCAGTATCAGTTTTTGTATCGATATCAGTATCAGTATTTGTATCAGTATCAGTATCTATAGCAGTATATTTGTATCAGTATCTATATCAGTATCAGTATTTGTATCTATATCAGTATTACTATCAGTATTTGCAGTATCAGTATCTATATTTGTATCTATATCAGTATCAGTATTTGTATCAGTATCAGTATTTGTAAAGTGTCAGTATTTGTATCAGTATCTATATTAGTATCAGTATTTGTATCTATATCTGTATCAGTATCAATATCAGTGTCAGTATCTTTATCAGCATCTGTGTCAGTATCAGTATCAGTGTTTGTATCAGTATTAGTATTTGTATCTATATCAGTATATTTGTATCAGTATCTATATCAGTATTAGTATTTGTACCTATATCAGTATTTGTATCAGTATCTATATCAGTATCAGTATTAGTATCAGTATCTATATCAGTATCAGTATTAGTATCAGTATCTATATCAGTATCAGTATTGGTATCTATGAGTATTACTATCAGTATTTGTATCAGTATCTATATCTATATCAGTATTTGTACAGTATTGGTATTTGTATCAGTATCTATATCAGTATCAGTATTTGTATCAGTGTCAGTATCTGTATCAGTATCAGTATCTATATCAGTATGTGATGGACTGGACACAGTGTGCTTTTCCAACCGCCTGTGTTTTTCTTTTTTATTTGTTAAGTTTCTTTCTCTCAGGAAAATGACGGAAAGCTGAACGTTCTTCAAATATTAACACAGTAAATCGTCTCAGAGAAGTCTCCTCACATTCCTGCTCCTCAGCTCTCATCTCCCCGGTCCACCTTAAACACAGCGCAGGCCCAATCTCCGCTCTGATTCGATGAAACGACCAGCATGGTTCCAGCCAATCAGCGCTCAGATGCCCCACGTTGGGTCCTAACGTCACGGAAGAAAACAGACCAATTAGAGCCTGTGTTGGTATTGACTGGCTGCGGGCGATAGAGAGGGAGGTGTGGAGGTCTGTGGGGATTGTGGGCATTGAAGTTCCAATTATTCCACCCCCCCCCCCTTACACACACACACACACACACACACACACACACACTTTTAAAACACCCTCCCCATTCCAAACCTCTCTGTCAGTCACGCCACATAAATGCTCAGTAAATTCTGCTGTTAATTTCAGCCTGTACCTGTGTGTTGCCTGATACACACACGCTGAGCAACAGTGCAGGCTGGGAACCGGAGTTCTTTATTTCCTCTCCAATAATTAACCCAAATCAAAAAATATCTCCTTTGTGAGGCAAAGGAATTTGTTCCCAAATTCTTAGATTTAAATACATTCTTACCTCGTCTGCACATCCCATTTAAATTGTGATCTGGAAGTGATACTGGTGGAGAGAGAGAGAGAGAGAGAGAGAGAGAGAGAGCAGTCTGTTTTGAAAGGTGTGGTCAGTGCATGCCCATATTATCAGATCTGATCTGAGTCGTGTGTCTGTACAACCACCTCCCCACCTGTCAGGGAGAGTGTGTTTATTAAGAGCCACAGTCAGTCACACACACACACACACACACACACACACACACACAGAGAGAGAGAGAGAGAGAGAGAGAGAGAGAGAGAGAGAGAGAGAGAGAGAGAGAGTCCTCCTGTCAGTGACTATCGATTGCCCTGATAGATAGGGTCTATTCCCTAACTAAGCTTATCACCCACTGCTTCTCTGCTGAGATCCCCCCTCATGCTTGTCGCAGTATCAAATGTCTGTGCCTCATCTTCTATATATACTGGCATGCACAAGTTTGGGTACCCCTGATCAAAATGTGTTACTAAGCAAGTAGAAGATGAATGTAAATTCATATGAATTCATACGAATTTAAAGATGAGACATTTTGTAAATATTTTAAAGGTTAAATTAAATTTTCTATTTAGATCTTAAATCTAGTTTCAAAATAACAATGAAAGAAAAATGGCCCAACATTTGGGTCTGTACTTCATACATGCACTCTGTGGCAAGTATCACAGCTTATAAATCACCTTCATTCTTGTTTAAGGAATTTCCACCCATCCTCACAAAGGGCTTCTAGTTCTTTGAAATTACTGTGCTGCACGAATTTGACATCTATCCACTGATGTTCAATGATATTTACATAGATGGATTTGCACCTTCAGCTTGCATTTCTTGACATAGTACACTGTGGGATTAGGATCCTTATCCTGTTGTAGAATCCATTCTTCGGTCACTAAACTGTTTCTTATGCCACTGGCTGCAACACACACCCTAAACACGATTGAGCCATCCTCATGCTTAACAGTTGGAATGGTGTGCATTGCATGACATTCTCCACTTTTCTCTCTGTTTCTTCTACTTTAACTTCATTAGTCCACCAACTTGTTTTCAAATATGTCAGGCTTGTTTATAAATGCATCTGACAACATCACACACTGAGGTGAGGATGCAGAAAAGGTTCTCTTCTGATGACTTTTCCATGACAGTCATATTTGTGCATGAATAGCTGCACAGCATCACTCCAGATTCTTTCTTTATCTACCAGACCTTAAATTGCCCACTATCATTCCTGTTAACTGCTACTTCTTAATTACATGTAGAAAACTAAGCAGCTGCTTAGAGGGGTCTATGGATGGTGATTGATAAAGATTTGAGATGAGCATCCCCTGACCATTCCTAACAAATTTTGTCAACGATTATGGTCTGAGGAATGTTATATGAGTGCTCAAATCTTTTGGGGTGTCCAAATGTTTGACTTTGTCCTTTCTGTCTTTACTCTCTTGTAAAATTGTACAAAAAAAATTATTCCACTAATCCTCCATTAAATGTTGAAAAGAATGCTCCTGGTTCATTGTGGTGAGTAACTACCGGGAGTGATCCAAAGAGAGAAAACCACTAACTGGCAACAGAGTGTTGGGTGCTCAAGGTTCAAGAAAGTCAATGCCATCTTGTCCAAACTGAGAGAAACGATGGTTGACTAACACTTATTAGTCTTAACATTCTGTAAACTCCCCTGGTCAAAATGATTTGATGATGTACAGCTTTCATAAAAGGGGAGGTATGACCAAAGATGATGTTTCACTTTCTCTAATATTGGAGTCAATGTAGATCATTAAACTTCAAACTGAAAAGAAGATCATTCAGATTATATTCTCTGCTGTTATATTCTCTGCTGGGTCATTTTTTACCCTTGAAATAGAAGAATTAAGGAAAAAGATACTTGCATGTACTTTTTATGCCAGTGGTATTCCCTGATGGCAAGGCCCTCTTCCAAAAGGATGAATATTGAGCCACATTGAACACAGTCTTAAATAAAGAACCCTTAAGAACCCACTTTTCTCAAGACTGTACAGACCATGCTTTCTGGTCCAAACTGACAGAGAAATTGTGATTGATTAAGGAATCAGGTACTACCATGAACCTGGGGTGTTGGGAGAAGGAAAAAATATTCAGGGCAGAGGAAACCCAGGCCAGACAACACCCCATGGGGCTCAACCAGCTTGGTCTTGCTTGTTATTTAGCTTGGTCAAAGTTGATTATGCTCGTAGACCACAATTAAACATACCCTATGCTGGTTAAGAGCACAGAGGTGCATTATTATTATTATTATGATTATTATTATTATGATTATTATTATTATTATTATTATTATTATTGTTGTTGTTGTTAATGTTGAATGCATTGTTTCACCATCTTAGACATACACTGCCTCAGACATGAACTTGATACTTTGAGACAAGTCTGATCTCTCCATATTCTACAGTGTCATACATCTGCCACTGTAATTAAGAAAAGCGTAGCACTCTAGCAGTGGTCTCGTACCCTTCAATCAGGGTGGGTTCATTGTTGTATGGAGGCTTATTCAGGTGCAGTAGGAGTGCAGCAGTGTGTGTGGGGGTGGGGGGTGGCTCTTATTAAGGCTGGGGTTTTATTTCCTGTTAAGAGTGAGTGGGCCGGTTGTGGAAAATCATCGAGCCACAGAAGCAGCGCTCCAGAGAGAGATCAAATACAGCTCAGCCTGGCAGTGTCATCTGCCCAGCCTCTGTGTGTGTGTGTGTGTGTGTGTGTGTGTGTGTGTGTGTGTGTGTGTGTGTGTGTGTGTGTGTGTGTGCTGTTAATTACACACAACTGTATGTCTTGTATGTCCTGACAAATAACATTAGCAGCATTCATGGAACAGATGTGTGTGTGTGTGTGTGTGTGTGTGTGTGTGTGTGTGTGTGTGTGTAGACAGAGAGAGAGACAGAGAGAGAGAGAGAGAGAGAGAGAGAGAGAGAGAGAGAGCAGGTCTATTCCTCAGCTTTGTGATGTGTTCTGTTGGCTTGTGTTTCTGTTGTCTGTATGTCTTCCTCTTTGTGTGGCAATGAGCAGCAGCTCAGTAAGAGCAGTGTGTGTTTATGCAGAGAGCAGCCCAATAAGCATCCAGCTCTTTTAGCCTCCAGGTCCAGGCCTCTGTGAGCACAGTTACAAGGCCAAACCTATTCATTAAGCTAATGAGAGCTCTGGGATGAGGCCTTTCACTAGATTCCTCTTTCTCATAGCTGTTCTAGGATCAGCTTAATCAGCTTTTTTCAGAAGTGATCCACCTCATCTACATTATATGGACAAAAGTAATGGGACACCTATACTTCAAAGGTTTCAACAGAAACACCAAAAGCAAGGGTTTTAATCAAGAGTTGCTGCTTTTGTTGAAGTAACTGTCTTTACTGTCCAGGGAATGATTTTGGAGCAATGCTGGGAGGATTTAATTGCGTTCAGTGACAAGAGCACTAGTGAGGTCAGGATGTTGGATGATCACCACCCCACCTTATACTCAACTCCCCAACTCATCTTAACCCAAAAGTATTGGATGGAGCACCATCATTTCAGAGACCAATAGATTTATGTTTATCTGTTCCAGAGAGTCCTATTATATTGCCAATGCTTCTCTACAGGGAATGAGGAACAAGCATTTCCTAGCTTCTAATGAAGAATTATACATCACCTTTTGTCAGTTGCCATTGAGTTGGCTGTGTTTACTGTACTACTTCACCTCCTAGTGAAATAACTGAAACTAGATTAGAATGATAATCAGGCCAGGCCTGTCACATGGGCCATATGTTTGATGTTCCTGATCTACTACCTTATTTTTAATCATTAAACAATTTATCTTCTATACATTTAAGGTAACTTAAAAAACGTTACGAAAAATAATATTAAATTATACTGAAAATCTGAAAAAAAAAAGTATTTGAACAGATGCAGAAACCTGCATGTTGAAATGGAGGAAACAGGTATAAATCCACATAACATGATCTCACATAAAAACATCCATCGTTCAGATGTTTTAGTCCAGAAATACAACCTATTTGGTTGCTTTTTTTACCCAGGCACTGGTAGCACTGCTGAGTGCACAAAACCAAAACCAACTGATATATACTCGAAGAAGAATAACAAAACAGCACTGGGAGACAATGTAGGAGATAACCCTCCGGTTTATGTAAAATAGTATCAGTAAGGATTACTGAGGGGCTTTTTTGGTTTAAAAAGTTTAAAAAGGCAAACAAAATTTAATTTGAGTTAACAAAAGTAATTACAAAGGTCAGTGATTATGTAATATTAATTAGATTTAATATTTCAAACATCTTTTCTTTTAATGTTGATTCTGTCTGATTAGTCATTTATTTTAACTCAAAATGAAATATTCTAATAGTTTGAGATTCTGGACTTCTGATTTTCATGGGCTACAAGTCAGGATTAAAATGTCATTCTATTTAACAAATATAAAATATGACATTTTGTCTTTTTAAGATTATGTGTAAGCATTAAGATTAGGTTTAGGTGTGGGGTAAAGTGTATGTTAAGGTTAGGGTAAGATTAGGCTTAGGTATAGACTAAGGTGTAGGTTAAGATTGGGGTAAGACTTGGTTTAGGTGTAGATTAGGGTGTAGAGTACAGTGTAGGTTAAGATTAGGTTTTGGTATATGATAAAGTGTAAGTTAAGGTTATGGTTAGGTGTAGATTCAGTTGTAGGTTAAGGTTAGGTTTGAGTGTGAAATTGTAGGTAAATGTTAAGGATAATGTAAGGTTTATGTGTAGAATAAACTGTAGGTTAAAATGTAGGTTGAAGATGCAATTAAGGTTTAGTTAATGATTAGGTCTATATTAAGATGTAGGTTAAGGTTAGGTTAAGATTAAGGTAGATGTAGGTAAAAGTGTAAGTGAAGCTTGGCTAATGATTAAAGTGTAGGTTACAGTGTAGGTTAAGGTTAGGTTTATATTACAGTGTAGGTTAAGGTTAGGTTTACATTACAGTGTAGGTTACGTTTAGGTTTATATTACAGTGTAGGTTAAGGTTAGGTTTACATTACAGTGTAGGTTAAGGTTAGGTTTATATTACAGTGTAGGTTAAGGTTAGGTTTATATTACAGTGTAGGTTAAGGTTAGGTTTATATTACAGTGTAGGTTAAGGTTAGGTTTACATTATAGTGTAGGTTAAGGTTAGGTTTATATTACAGTGTAGGTTAAGGTTAGGTTTACATTACAGTGTAGGTTAAGGTTAGGTTTACATTACAGTGTAGGTTAAGGTTAGGTTTACATTACAGTGTAGGTTAAGGTTAGGTTTATATTACAGTGTAGGTTAAGGTTAGGTTTATATTACAGTGTAGGTTAAGGTTAGGTTTAGTTGTAGATTAAATTGTAGGTTAAGGTTAGGTTAAGATTAAATTTAGATTAAGATGTTGGTTTATGATTGGATTATGACAGTAATGTTAAGTCTTCTGAATCAAATCTAAGGCTACACTCACACAACAGATACAAATTCCAAATAAACCTACGTCAAATGTGAAAAGCAGTTTAAAGAAACCAAAAATGCACTGAAGTTGCCATGAACATAAAATGTGTCCTTTACTTGGAGCTCCATGCATTCCTGACGATATGCCCAACTGTCAACCAGTGGTGCTCCTTTATGGCTCTTGTGATGCTGGTGAACCTTTGCTGTTTGAACATAGCCTAAGAGGACTAGCCTATAGTTCTTTTGTCAGTGCTGGAAGTCACGTTTGCTCTGGATGCAGCAGTGACCAATGGGAATGGTAGAATGGTTACTGTGAGATCAGGCTGATCCATACCAACAGGGTCTCATAAATATACACCCTTTTACACACATAATCCTCACATATTACTTATTGTGAGTAATTACACAGTGGGCTTTAATGTCCCTCAATTTGATCATTTACCTGCAGAGTGAGTGGAGGATCTGAGGAAATGCAGTGTTTGTGGGTGTTTGAGTGGCTGTGTGTATGTTTGCGTGGGTGTGTGGTGCGATTGTACAAACTCTGCAGAAATGCAGAACTGCCTGCAACAAGACAGCTCTAAATATGAGACGTACACACAGGAGAGAGAGAGAGAGAGAGAGAGAGAGAGAGAGAGAGAGAGAGAG
>JAVGWO010000229.1:0-13057 GCA_034509495.1 Acestrorhynchus altus | reverse complement strand
GCAGAACACTAACCTGTACAGCAGAACACACACCTGTACAGCAGAACGTTCACCTGTACAGCAGAACATACACCTGTACAGCAGAACACACACCTGTACAGCAGAACACTAACCTGTACAGCAGAACACACACCTGTACAGCAGAACGTTCACCTGTACAGCAGAACATACACCTGTACAGCAGAACACTAACCTGTACAGCAGAACATACACCTGTACAGCAGAACATACACCTGTACAGCAGAACACACACCTGTACAGCAGAACGTTCACTTGTACAGCAGAAATCTCACCTGTACAGCAGAACACACACCTGTAGGGCAGAACGTTCACTTGTACAGCAGAACCCTCACCTGTACAGCAGAACACACACCTGTACAGCAGAACATACACCTGTACAGCAGAACACACACCTGTACAGCAGAACGTTCACTTGTACAGCAGAAATCTCACCTGTACAGCAGAACCCTCACCTGTACAGCAGAACACTCCGTATGGAGTCAAAATCCTCCAGGTTCGTCGAGACGGGAACACAACTGCACAGCAGAAATCTCACTATACAGCAGAACACCAACTCGTACAGCAGAATACACCTGTAATAGCAGAACACATGTACCGTACAGCTAATACCAACCTGTACAGCAGAACTCTACCTGTACAGCAGAACACTCAGCTGTACAGCAGAATACCAACCCAGGCAATCTGCTACTAGCAGAGAACCTAGATTCTACAAGAAGAACACACCAAATTACAGAGAACTGAACTGTAATATAGGGAACTGCTCTAGCATAGGTAGCTCACTATTATAGAAATCTATCTACATAAACACCACCCAGTACAGAACCCAAATCCTATGAATAGGTCACAGTGTCTGTGATTGTAATTACAATCAAGAACTGACATTCATATGAATACACACCAATAGTAGAATGCACACCCAAATAGGTCCACAACCCAAAAATGTAATTTATTTTGTATTATAGGTCATTACATTTGCGTATAGTAATGTCACCCAGCTAGAGGCTATGCTCAAACAGCAGAACACCAACTCCACAGCAGAACACACACCCAAAAAGCAGCAGAATACACCTGTACAGCAGAACACACACTGCACAAAGCAGAATGTTCACTTGTACAGAAATCTCACTTGTACAGCAGAACACACACCTGTAGGGCAGAACGTTCACTTGTACAGCAGAACCTCACCTGTACAGCAGAACACACACCTGTACAGCAGAACATACACCTGTACAGCAGAACACACACCTGTACAGCAGAACGTTCACTTGTACAGCAGAAATCTCACCTGTACAGCAGAACCCTCACCTGTACAGCAGAACACTCCGTATGGAGTCAAAATCCTCCAGGTTCGTTTGAGATTGACTGTGCTGTCCCACCAGAGCAGACCCCAAACATCGTGCTTCATGCTGTCAGTGTCGGGCTGAGTGGGAGTCCTCGCGCAGGGACAGACCCGTGGACCTCCATATAGAAGCTGGCCAGCGGTCTGCTCAGTCCTTCAGCTTCCCAGACTGAACGCCCAGGACCATACTCCCCCTCTCTGAACACAAGTATGTGCTCCTGAGTACTTCTGCAGATCCTTCTACTGGAAGAGAGAGAGAGAGAGAGAGAGAGAGAGAGAGAGAGAGAGACTGACTGACTGACTGACTGTGCTGTGTGCAGAGAGGAGAGAGTGTGTGTGTGTGTGTGTGTGAGTGAGAGGCTGGCCTAGAAAGAGGGAGAGACTCAGAAAAAGTATGGAAAGATATGAGGAGTGAGTGGGAGTGAGTGTGTGTGTGAGAGAGAGAGAGAGAGAGAGAGAGAGAGAAAGAAAAAGAGAGAGACTGATTGGGTCTAGAAAGAGAGAGGAGAGACTCAGAAAGAAAGAGTGTGTGTGTAAGTGAGAGAGTCTAACAGAGAGAGAGAGAGAGAGAGAGAGAGAGAGAGAGAGAGAGATTGGCTCAGAAAGAGAGGGAGACAGACTCAGAAAGAGTGTGAATGAGAGAGTGAGCGTGTGTTTGTGTGTGTGTGTGTGTGTGTGTGAGAGAGAGAGAGAGCAGAGGAGGAGAGAGACTAGAGAGAGTGATTGGCCCTAGAAAGAGAGAGACTCAGAAAGAGAGTGTGTGAAAGAAAGAACAAGAGTGAGAGAGCGAGAGAGAGTGAGAGAGTTAGAAAGGGTGAGAGGGAGAGGCATAGAGTTAGAAAGAGGGAGAGACTCAGAAAGAGAGTGTGTGAAAGAAAGAACAAGAGTGAGAGAGCGAGAGAGAGTGAGAGAGTTAGAAAGGGTGGGAGAGGAGAGGCATAGGAGTTAGAAAGAGGAGAGGAGAGTGAGAAAGTGTAGAGGGAAGGAGAGAGGAGAAAGGGTGAGGAGGGAGGTGACAGGGAGAGGAGAGAGGATGTAAGGGCAGAGGAGAGAGTGAGAAGGGTGGGGAGAGGGAGAGAGTGAGAAAGGTGAGAGGGAGGGATAGGAGTTATAAAGGGTGGGAGAGGGAGAGTGAGAGGAGAAAGGTGAGGAGGGAGAGGGAGAGGGGAGAAAGGTGAGAGGAGGGAGAGAGGGATGTAAGGTGAGAGTGGAGAGAGGAGAAAGGGTGAGAGGGAGAGTGAGGTACTGAAATAATGACTCAACTAATCAATTTTCCCAAAAACACTTTCTTCTGAAGATGTTCATTTATTAATTTATACAGATATTTATGAAGTAAACACTGAAAACCGTATTTCAGACTGTATTTATCAACAAACGGCAGTTTTACAGCAGAAAAAGTCAACGTCACAAGATTCGATTCTCAGACAAGAAATTCAGGTGTTTTGACTCAAAGTGGCTGTTTTTGTTCTTTATGTCGACGTTTCAGCATCTGAGCCCTTTACTGTTCGTAACATCACTGTAACACCTCGATCACCACGTTACAGAGCTGTTATGACACTTTATTACACCGTTACTCTTACACTCGTTACGACCCGCTCTGTTACAGTGGCAGCAGGAAGGAGGGAGAAACCATCTATCTACAACAAGTCACTTCATCATTAATGTCAAAAAACCACAGCTGCCGAGGAAAGAACATCTAAACGGTTCTCTGTCTAAAGAACCCAGGACTCCTACAAGAGACACAAAAAGACAACGGGGTGAGACGTGGCAGTGAAGAGAGGAGCAGACTGAGATCCAGCCAAACCTCAGAGCTTAAATGAGGGCTGCACACCTCCAGACCTCCAGCAGCGTAGATGCCCCATTCAAACACACCTGATCGGGTCATCAGTCCAGCTGGGTTTGAGTAGAGCAGTGACCAAACAGGACTGGACATGTGCACCCCTGCCTTAAACACTCCCAGTAATGATTTCTCCAAATACAAACACTGCCCTCCAGTGATCAAACACCTGCCCCAGAAGTGGAGCCTGGCAACATTTTTACATATATACAGCATCATGAGCCTGGCTAGATTAATTATGGATCATTTTGAAAACTGGACTTTCATACCTCAAACACCACCGAGGCAGGAGGACACATATAGCGAAACCCAGCTTTCTTAGACACAAATGAACCAGTTCTTTTCTTCTTCTTCTTCGTTGCCACAGCGGATCATCTGCCCCCATCTTGCCCTGTCCCCTGCCTCCTCTACTGTTACACCAACCATTCCATGTCCACCTTCACTACATCCATAAACCTTCTCTGAGTTCTTCCTCTTCTCCTTCTCCAAAATGAACCAGTTTAAAGATCTGAAATATGTCCTTCATGCATATGAACATTAATATATCTCCTTATTTTTATCTACAGTCTCATTCAAACTACAGATTAGGCCATTTCATTAGGACCACAACTCTTCTACAACTATTACATTCTAAATGAAATGTCCATAACAATCAACATTCATAAACATGTTCTGCTGGTACATATCTGTGCAATAAACATTAGTCATCATAATCAAATCAAATATCTAATTGTATCATTTTCTAATGTGTATCTTTCTATTTTTGTACCATCAGGAGCAATGGACAGTGAGAATAGAGGTGAAGAACAAATGTGCAGGCAGGATGGAGTGGGTGAGACTGAACCAGGGCTGATGTGACAGGAGAGCAGCAGGAGTGAAAGGGAAGGTTTCACAAGACAGTAGTGAGATGGTTTGGAGACTGTGGCTCTGTCTAAAAGACAGGAGGCTGAGCTGGAGGTGGCTGAGATGAAGATGCTGATATTTTGGGAGGATGCAGGACGACAGGATTAGAAATGAGCAGATCAGAGACAGAAGGTGGAGCAGTTTGGAGATAAAGCCAGAGAGGACAGGTTGAGAAGGTTTGGACATGTGTTGAGGAGGAATAGTGGATATATTGGACAAAGAATGTTGGAGACGGAGCTGCCGGGCAGAAGGAGAAGAGGAAGACCTCAGAGAAGGTTTATGGACGTGGTGAAGGTGGAAATGGAGATGGAGGCAAAAGGTCACACTTCAAAACGAGGTCTTTGATCCAGTTTGTTTCACTATTAATCTTCTTCAAAGCCGAGAAATCTTTGGAAATAAACACAAACGCCCTGATAAATCCAGCAACATACCTGCTGGATGACTGGTTTTAGATGGTTTGAGCTGGTTTTTAAGGTGGAGGAATGCTGGTGAACCAGGTCTGGACCCACACTGAGCATGTTGCATTCGAATAGGTACAGAAGGTCCATCTCCACCATCAAACTCGTTGTTTAGATGGTAGATATTTGATAATCAGTTACAGTAATTCACGTGGGTTGAGCAGTATTTTAAGAGCCTGTAAATCATACTCACAGTTCCACATTCAACTTGGATTCCATGGTTTAACTTGGAGAACACAACAAACTCACTGACTGTTCATAATCAGATCATTTACTTCCCGTCTTTCTTTCACCATATAATCACTAACCACTCTGGACATGTTCTTCTCCTCTCACACTCCATGAGGAGTGAAGAACGGTCATCAATGATACAAGTTCTTGACCAAAGCCATAAACCAGCATCTGACTCACGCTCAGAGAAGAATACATCTACACTGATCATCATGGTTAGGGAGACGCAACACTTTCTGATCAACTTTCCATGTTAGAAACTATAGAAATGATCCCTGAAAGTATAGTCTTAACCTTTCTCTACCTTCACTGTTCGACCAGACTAAACAGAAGAGCTGTCACGAGGACGGGAGGTTCAGTCACGGCTCATTAAAACGCGTCCACAGCAGCGAGACACTGAAAACGCCTCGAAAACGTGCAGCGAAAACGTCTCATAGTCCAATAAATTATGTCCAGCAACGTAATCGCAATGCCGTTAAATACGGCCCATTATCACTGCCAGCTTTGTATACAATTACGAATAACATCGTATGATTAAACATATTCGGAACCCAGTTGTTGGTTTAATGAAGTAGAATTGCAGCAGAAAATCTGCTTTAACGTGAAATAGTCTGCGAGTCCCGTGATGCTCTGCGCCGATATGCAAATTCCTGTGTGGTCGTTGACTCTAGTTTTTAAACGACTCTCATCAAAATGCAGCGCTGATATCTTCTATAAAGCGGCTGTTTTCTGTGTTGTTGTTTATTTTCCTGTGATAAAATCGACACGTTTATTGTCTATATTGATGTGGCGAAATCCGAGACCCGTCTTTCAAAAGAGTCCCCGGAAAATCAGGCGCACGTTTCGAGTTCCGACCCTGTATGGAAGAGCCTGATGACGTCAGTGGGGAGATACAGAGGGCCTCCACAGTTTTCAGCCGTTCTTTTGAATGACATCCTGCCCCCAAGTGCGTCTTAGTATCGGCCCCGCATTTGTAAAGAGCCTGATAATGAGCTGAGTAGATGAACTAATAAGCTGTAAATGCAAAGTGAGGTGTCTCTAGAGCAGAGCGAGAAACCTTGATTAAGTATTTCAATGATTGCACAGATATGCATAGACAGATAGACAGACAGACAGATAGAGGTGTCACTTCTGGGAGGCCTCAGGAAATTAAGTTCAGCAGCAACACTAGTGTTGCAGGCAGGAAGACAGAGGCTATACAATCTTTTTATTTTCATGCACTGTACACAATGGATTGATAGAAATGCTTCATAAACTACTATTAATTATTAAATACTAATATATATTATATCATATATAAATATTTTTATCGCAGGTAACAATGCCCATAACCAAATTGTTGTCTAAGGACACCATATAATACTGCACCCTGCACAAAGTCAGATAGCCAGGCCCTAGTAGAACAAAAAGATCCTCCTGTCAGTCCTCAGTAGTCTTGGAATCACCAGTTCTTGCATTGTGATGGTTTACATCATACCTGGAAGAGCCAGGGAGAAGGCCACATCTGCTCCATGCAGACTCTCCACTGGTGTTCCACAAGGCTCAGTCCTCGGTCCTCTCTCTCTACACTACTTCTCTTGGCAAAGTAATATCCTCGCACAGTTTTCTTACCACTGCTATGCTGATGACTTAACTCAACTCATCCTCTTTCCCACCTTCTGATACCCAGGTCCCATCCTCGGATCTCAACTTGCCTCGCTGATGTCTCATCATGGATGGCAGCCCATCACCTCAAACTCAACCAGCAAGTCTATACTACTTCATTCTGAACCACCACCTGAATTGATCTTGCAAAGCATTCTAGCTATAACCTACTGGTCAATGGCTCCTGTACACAGAGCCTGGTGTAGTTGTGATGACCAGTTACTGTTCTTGGCTCATGTGGAATATTGACTCTGTCATGCAGATTTCCTCCTCTTACATCAGGAGAATTCCACCCTTGTTGTCTAAAGAGGCCACTCAGCCTCTTGTCATTTCAAGACTATAACTGCAACTCCCTTCTAGCTGCCCTTACTATGTGAACCATCAGACCCTTCATCTCATCCAGAATGCAGCAGCATGGCTTGTCTTCAACATCCCAAATCTAGTCATGTAACTCCTCTGCTGCGTTCCCTTCATTGGCTTCCTGTAGCTAAACATCAGATTCAAACCGTGATATTGGCCTACAAAGCCATAGATGGGCCAGCACCTCCATACATCAAAACTCGAGCATCAAGTACAGCTCAGCTTGACCCACCATCCCTCAAGATGCAGGAAGACAAGCATCCAGACTCTCTGTTCTGGCACCAAAGTGTGGAATGAACTTCTCCTGGGGTCTGGAATAACTGAGTTCTTCACTGTGCTTAAACGCAGACTGAGGACCACCTGTTTCAGGAGTATTTAATTCCATAAAGACTTATTCTGAATCTTGTTAGTCCCCAATCTGACATTTGTTTCAACATCTAAACGTGAGGAATCTCTGAATTGAACAGCAAAGCATTTGTAAGTCACTGCAAGGGCCGCTCAGCAGCTGTCTGCTAAAAGCCACAAATGAAATGTAACCTGCTCCAATCCTGTTGAGTCTGGTTGTTTTCTTATAATCATAATCTGAGGAAACCCTGCTACTAGAAGAAGAGCTTTACTCTGATAGGAATAAAGAAAAGCCTACTGTTCACTGGAACAGTTACTCTGTAAAAAGGTCCCTGTAACTGAGTGCTTGCAAATCAGGTTGTGTGAGCCTGTGTCCCAGTGGTTGCGAGCAACTGCTGGAGTGTAGTCTGACCGTTGAGGGCCATTGCCGCTGTCAGGATGGCCGAGCAGTCTAAGGCGCCATGCCTTCAGGTCGCAGTCTCCCTGGAGTACGTGGGTTCAATCCTACCTCTGACAAATACCCTTTACACCCATCAGCTTCCTCACAGCTTCACTCATTACTGCTGTGTAGAGACACAACACAAGTCTGGGATTCAAGTCAACATTTAGCAGAGCAACATATAATTGTTGACTCATGATACCAAACATTATGTGTCTCTCTCTTAACACCACTCAAAATCATTGTTAGCACCCTTCTCCTCCTCCTACATCTGTCTTGTTTCTCTCCATTTTCCATAAATGACATCATTCATCTTCTCACATCTAACAATCCAACCAGTACAGCCCATCCTTTCATTACTTTCATTATAAACAGCTCATTGTCATCAGGTTGCTGCTGCCAGAACAGTACCAGTCTTGGAAAAAACAACTCTAGATAACACAGACTTCAGAAACTATAGACTAGCGTCTCTTCTTTCTTTTCTCTCAAAAGTCCTTGAATGTTCTGTCAGCTATCTTGCTTTCTCAACCAGAACACGTTACAGGACCCAAACCAATCTTGCTTTTAACCGTTACACTCAACAGAGACTCAAGCTCATCGCTGTCACTGAAAAACTCCATTGTTCAAGATCAGCTGCGCAGTCATCTGTCCTAATTCTCCTCGACCTCCAAAGCTATTGACACAAAGAGATCACAAGACCCTCCTTCTGTCAGTCCTCAGAAGCTCTGGAATCAGATTTGTTTGCATTCCAATGGTTTACATCATACCTGGCGGAGCATTCTTTAAACACAACATGCAGAACGCCAGATCAACTTCATGCTGACTTCCACTGGTGTTTCGGTAAGACTCAGGCTGTCTTTCTCGACACTACATCTCTTGGGCAAAAGTAACATCTTTCATGGTTTCACTTGTCACTGCTACGTTGAGGACATCACCATGCCTCTTCCCACCTTCCGTGAACCTGGTAGGGTCTCATCTCGCATCTCCACCTTGCCTCTGATTTCTCATAATGCGATGGCAAGCCCATCACTTCAGACTCAACCCCAGCAAGACGAACTACTATTCATCTCGAACCAGTGCTCCTCATCCCCGATCATTTTCCCTTTGAGAACTCACTATTCACAGAAGCATGGGAGCCTTGGTGAGGTTGTGGATAACCAGCATTGGCTCAGCTCATGCTGCAAACCTGATTCGGTCATGCAGATGCTCTCCTTTACAACATTAGGAGAATTCCACCCTTTCTGTCAAGGTCAAGGCTTTTTTATTGTCATTACAACCGAGTACAGGCACACAGTGCACGAAATTGCTTCCTCCGAAACTGCAAAATATGGAGCAGCAACAATCTGGACGGTTATAAAGTGCAAACAGTACGAGCAATACAATAAATACAGGAACAAGAGACAGTTCAAATAGACAGGAGCAGGACAGTACAATACACCGACAGTACAAAGAAGTAAGATGAATGGTGGACTATAGGCAAGAGATATGTAACATACTGTACATCTAGATGTGCATGATAACAGCAGTTACTGAGGTAGAAGTGTAGTTCCTGGTGCGCAGCAAATATTGCTGATAGGATGGGGATGATCCAGTCTCTATGTGCCGAGTGTGTGTGTGTGTGTGTGTGTGTGTATGTGTGTGTAGAGGGACAGTGGTTTTCAAACCCAGTGTTTTGTGTTGGTGTGAAGCATGGTGTGAAGAATGGTGTGAGGGTCTGCTTCAGCCTGTCTCAGTGGAGTTGAGGAGTCTGACTGCCTGGGTGAACAAAGCCATTGCAGAGTCTGGTGGTGGAGGCCTGATACCTGCATCGTCTGGTCGGACGGCATCAGGAGGAAGAGACTGTGTGAGGATGGCTGGGTCATCCACAACGCTATGGCTTTATGGAGGCAGCTTAGAGGTGCAGGTGTCACTGATGGAGGGGAGAGGGACTGATGATCTTTTCTGGTTGTCCTCACTATCCGCTGTAGGGTCTTACATCCATGATGGTGTACAGTTCCAAACCAGACGGTAATGCAGGTGCTCAAGATGCCTCTATCGTCCTCTGTAGAACATGGTGAGTGATGGGGGGTGGAAGGTGAGCCTCTGTCTCCTGGTGAGAGTTAGAGGCGCTGCTGGGCTTTTGTTATGGAGCGGGTATTGAGGGGACACAGAGTCTTTCTGCCAGGAACACCGAAACTCTGAGTTCTCAACTCCACTCGCAGAGCCGCACGTTCAGTGGTAGTGATGACTTCTGTTTTCCAGTCAAATAACCACTTTTGGTTTTGTCAACGTTAGGGACAGGGTTGCTGGTTCTGCACTGCCCATAGCCACTGCACCTCCTCTCTGTATGCTGACTCTCCAGCTGCTCTTGCTGATGAGCCAACGGAAGCAGTCATCAGCTAACTTGATGAAGTGACTGGAGCCAGCTTGCAGTACAGCCGCGAGTCAGCAGAGTGAAGAGCAGTGGACTGAGCATGGCGTTTCCTGGGGCACCAGTGCTCAGTATGGTACTGAGGTGTTGTTATCGACCTGACTGACTGAGTGTCTCAGTCGGACAGAAAATCCAGGACCCAATTGCAGAGGGGAGGAGTTCAGCCCAGCAAGCTCCACTTCTGATCAGCTGAGGATGATGGTGTTGAATGCTGAACTGAATCTGGCGAACAGCATCTGATCGAAAGCAGTCTTCTCTTGTCCAGGTGGGTGAGAGCTGTGGTGGAGTGCAGTTGAGATGGTACTGCCTTGCCGACTACTGGGACGATATGCAAACTGCAGTGGGTCCAGTGGAGGAGGGAGCTGGTTCTGATGCCTCGCGACCAGCCTCCCAAGCACTTCATGATGATGGGAGGCGGCAACGGACGGTAGTCATTGAGGCAGTGACACTTCGTGAGACTTCTTTGGCAGCTGCGGAACGATGTGGTGATCGCTCTGAAGCACGCGGCGTCATATGCTCAGAGAAATGCGAAGATGTCCGAGAACATCTGCGCTGTTCAGCACATCCTCTGAGCACCTGCCAGGTATGCTGTCTGGTCCAGGGCTTTCCCCGTGGGTTGGGACTCTGAGAGTTCTCCGTGACGTCGGCTGAGTGACAGGTGCAGCATTCATCACTGGAGAAGGCGTGGTCTTCCTGCTGTCGGCAGTTCTGTACTTCCAAACCTGGTGAGAAGGGTGTTCACGCGCCTGGGAGGGAGGCATCTCGCCATAAGCAGGAGAAGGGGCTCCTGTAGCTGGTGGATGGTCTGATGCCCTGGCCATACGCGCCCGCGTGTCCGCAGTGTCCTTGAAGTGGCTGTGATCCCCGCGTGAGGGTGCGCTTTGCCTCTCTGATGCCCCGGGAGAGCTTGGTCTAGCTGTTCTGAGGCCTGCCTTATCGCCTGACTCTGAAGGCCTTGTCCCGGCCTCAGCAACACGTACCTCTGCAGTCATCCACGGCTTCTGGGTTGGGGCAAAGAAGACGGTTTTGAGACAGTGAACATCATCAATGCACTTGCTGATGTAGCCAGTCACTGATCTCTGTGTACTTTCCAGGTTGATGGAGTCATCAGACAGCAGCTACCTGAACATGTTCCAGCTGCGTGCCTGTGCCAGTCCTGAAGAGCAGAGATGGCTCCTCTGAGGCCAGGGTTGTCACTTGCTTCTGTACTATTTTGCACATCTGATGAGAGTGTCTATGCAGAATGAGCATAACAGAGATGTGGTCTGAGAAATGAGGCCGGGGCTCAGCTTTGTATGCACTGAATGTGAAAACAAGATCCAGCACATTAGCCCCGGGTTGGAAAGTCACATACTGATGAAAGCTGCAGCAGACTGTGCATTGTGGTTGGTCTCCAGCAACAATGAACAGTCCTCAGGGGTGTTTCGTAAGACTCAGTTGTCTTCTTTCTCGACACTACATCTCTTGGCAAAGTAATATCTTTTCATGGTTTTACTTGTCACTGCTACGTTGAGGACACTCATCTCATGCTCTCTTTCCCACCTTCCGTAACTCTGGTAGGGTCTCATCTCGTATCTCACCTTGCCTCTCTGATTTCTCATCATGGATGGCAGCCCATCACTTCAGACTCAACCCCAGCAAGACTGAACTACTATTCATTCCTGGAACCAGTGCTCCTCATCCTGATCATTTCCTTTGAGAACTCACTGGTCTACAGAAGCATGGAGCCTTGGTGAGGTTGTGGATAACCAGTTATCATTCTCAGCTCATGTTGCAAACCGATTCGGTCATGCAGATGTTCTCCTTTACAACATTAGGAGAATTCCACCCTTTCTGTCGAGAGAGACCACTCGTGCTCCTTCAGTCTCTTCTCATTTCAAGACTAGAACTGCAACTCCCTACTAGCTGGCCTTCCTATATGGACCATCAGACCATTGAAGCTCATCCAAAATTCAGCAACTCAGCTCGTCTTCAACGTTCCCAAATTCAGTCACATAACTAATTGGCTTCATTGCCTTCAATGGCTTCCTTTAGCTGCCCACATCAGATTCAGAACCCACACCTCCATACATGATGGCAATGGTAAAAATTTGAACAATACAAAAAGCCTGTTCAGCATCAAGTACAGCTCAGCTTGACCCACTCTGCCTCAAGATGCAGGAACACAAGCGTTCAGACTCTCTTCTGTTCTAGCACCAAAATGTTGGAACAAACTTCCCCTGGGGGTCCGAACAGCTGAGTCCCTCATTGTGTTCAAATGCAGACTGAAGACCATCTCCTTCAAGAGTAGTTAACTCCAAAAAGACGTATTCTGAATCTTGTTAGTCCCCAATCTGACATTTGTTTTCAACAGTTTCTAAGCTTGATGAATATCTGGATTCTAACCTCCTGTAACCAGATAAGCATATTTCCTGAGTGAACAGCAAAGCACTTTTCTAAATCGCTCTGGATGAGGCCATCTGCTAAATGCCATGAATGTAAATGTGTAGGACGATGGGCAAACAGGTTGGTGAGAAGGCAACAACTGTTGGTGCAATTACAAAAAAAACCCCGTAAGAAGCACACAACGACAATGTTCTTCATGAGGTAAGGACGATATTAAGGTCAGGAATCAATCCGGAACTACACAGAAGGACCTTCTCATTTAAGAAAAGACTAGAGAAAAAAACACTAGTGATGTCACCCTGGAATCTGAAGCTTCGAGGCGTGTGTTGAAAAAAACGAGACGCATTGGTTTGAATCACTGTGCCGATGCTACATAGATCACGTGACCAATGATGTCTGAAGCTTCATTTCGGCACACAATCACGTGACTGCTTTAGGGAAAGATTCAAAAGCAGCAAAACCTGACACGTCGAGTCATTAGCAGAGATATAGAGATACACAGAGAGATAGAGAAAGTGTGTGTGTGTGTGTGTGTGTGTGTGAGAGAGAGAGAGAGAGAGAGAGAGAGAGAATAATGGACTAGTGATACAAACCCGGCTTGGTCGTATGTGAATAATTGTAGAATTTGGTTTATATTAACAGATCAATATCATGGTGAAGGGAAACAAGCAGCAATGTTCAATTA
>JAVGWO010000228.1:0-13057 GCA_034509495.1 Acestrorhynchus altus | reverse complement strand
AGACTCTGACTGATCAGAGAGAGGGGGCGGGGCTGATGATCAACCTGCACACAGACTCTGACTGATCAGAGAGAGGGGGTGGGGCTAATGATCAACCTGCACACAGACTCTGACTGATCAGAGAGAGGGGGCGGGGCTGACGATCAACATGCATACAGACTCTAACTGATTATCATAAATGTCTTTGAACATCTGGTCCTAGCCTACATGAAATCTAGCTTCTGCTGGACCTCCTGCCCGATCTTCATGCTATGGCATCTAAACAGTCCAGGGACCTGTGTAAGAGTTCTGTTTATAGACTTCAGCTCAGATTTACACACTGTTGCTTCTGCAGGT
This sequence comes from Acestrorhynchus altus, assembly GCA_034509495.1. Taxonomy (NCBI): domain Eukaryota; kingdom Metazoa; phylum Chordata; class Actinopteri; order Characiformes; family Acestrorhynchidae; genus Acestrorhynchus; species Acestrorhynchus altus. The sequence goes on along the minus strand of JAVGWO010000228.1, from coordinate 12,721 downwards.
CAAACTGTGCGAGCTGTCAGTGCCAGATCTCATCTGCTGGTGGATCATTGATTTCCACAACAGACATCTCAGTTTTGGATTACCACAAAGCACTGTGCTCTCATCCTAGCTCTTCACCCTGTCTCTGCACCAACAAACCAATGACTGCATCTCCAAAGACCAATGTGTGAAGATCCTGAAGATCACACCATTGTAATCAGCCTCACAAAGAACAATGTTGAGCAGCTGGTCTTCTGATGCAGCAGCAACTGCCATGGTGTTGGACTTCATATGCAACCCTCTACTCTACTCACATCAACAGCCAAGGCTTTGTGGTTTCCATTGTGGAGTTATCCAAGTTCCTGGGCACCACCACATTCAGGGACGTAAAGGTGATGGGGAATGGGGCCTCTACTGCCCAGAGAGCAGAGGAGGTTCCTTCTGATGCAGCTGAAGATATTCAACCTGGGCCAAGCTCTGATGATCCAGTTCTTCACAGCAATCATTGAGTCTATCCTCATATTCAGAACAGCAGGCAAGTTCATTGGGGCCACACTGCCAAAGTTTTGAGACATACATAACAGTGCTGACCCTGGAAACCCATCGTCTATGTCCCTCTGGTAGAAGACTTAGGACTTAGGACTTAGGACTTGCTTAATATCTTAATATTTTGCAATCCATGTCACAACTGGACTGAGAAGAGTCCACCAACCAGAAATATCCAACCAACAGCTAATATATATAACTTTACATCTACAAGGTGGAGCACCTAGGTCTAGAGTGGACAGTGAGTGGACACTCCAGCAGCCCTTATAGTGTGTGCTGCTGGTATGAGTGGATCAGACACAGCAGTGCTGCTGGAGTGTTTAAACCCCTCATCAGTGCTCACAGGACGCTGCCCACAGGATGCTGTCGGCTGGACATTTCTGGTTGGTGGACTGATCTTGGTCCAGCAGTGACACTGAGGGGTTTAAACACTCCAGCAGCTCTGCAAACCAACCCACCACCCACATAATTCCTGCTCTGTGATGGTCCTGACCATGGAAGATTAGGGTGATCAGTGGAGCTGATACAGTAGATAGTGAGTGTAGAGAAAAGGAGGTGGTCATAATGTTTTGGCTTATGGGTGTAAGTAAGGAATCGGTTCTACTTTTTTCATTTTTCCTCAACACTGACCCTCACGACCACTTGATCAGTTAAAGCCAAGTGAAGATATCAATGGAATAATTAGCCAGCCTTTCAAAGCCCTTGACGGCTCTTCTCGGAGAGCACGAGGCCATAGGCTCTTAGAAGTTCATCAGATATGACAGGAGGCTTTGATTCTCTGGCGAGGCTTGATCATAAATGCTGTTACTGCTCTCCAACAGACTCCGCTTTTCCTTTATTAATATAGATAGCAGCAGCATTCCAAGGAAAAGAAAAAGAGGCACGTTCCTGTGTTCAGCATAAAATATGCCGAGTATCTGGAAGCATTTCATCCCGAGTAGAAACCGGCATCTTCATCTCTGCAGTGACTCATCGGAAACATCCTCGGCTTCTGAGGGATCAATGCTACAGTACTGTTGGAGGAATGTGGGTACACCCCTCCCAGCCCACCATCCAGCCCCCGACACACCGCTTCTCTGAAAACAGCTTTCCGAGAAGAACCACTCAATGCCGAGTTTTAGCTGATGCGACGCTATTATGTTAATCCCTGTCGCTTTGATGTTTGGTGAACATGCGAACAGAAACATTTACATAAAGCAGCATTTTTTTGAACGGCGATAAGATCCGAGTCGGCTGATAATGAGACAGAAATGTGTTTTTCCCTCGACTATGTAATCAGGTAATAAAACAATGCAGGGCCAGATTAGCATTTTCACATTAGTGATGCTTCCATGCCCAACTTTTCTTCAGTTGATAGAAAAAGACAAAGGAAACACAAATTCTCAACAATAGACCAACTTCATTAAGAGCTGCCTCAAACCAGACGAGTCCCACACACGCCGGTCAGGTCAACACCTTCCACATCCGAGGAAAACCGTCCTGAAGAAAGAGCTGCTGGACGGACCACGACTTCCATTAGTATCGGGATGCCTGGTCGATCACTGTGGTATTCCAGACCGGCCTCGAGACCATGAACCAGCGAGCTTGTCTCGGAATCGACCTCGCTTGGAGTCCGTCTTGTCTCGGTCTCGGGGTGAGGAGGACTCGGGGACTGTGGTCGAGACCAGCCGAGTCCACTTAAGCTGAACTGTGCAAACTGTCTCCTGCTGATCGGGTCGGTGAATCATCGTGAATTTCTGTGCAGGACGTTCCAAACATATGAAAGCATTTTTTTTTAATTTAATTCTCTTAATTTTTGCATCTCAAATGAAGATAAATTAGGATCTCCTGAAAATAACAGACCCTGTGTGACTGTCTCCTAGAAATACTATTCGTGCCTTTTTGGAGTAACTGTCTCTACTGTCCAGGGAATGCTTTCTACAGGAGCATTGCTATGAGGATTTGATTGCATTCAACAACAAGAGCATTAGTGAATCAGGATGTTGGACACACCCCACTGGAAGGTCGTTTATTACTGAGGAAAATGATCCAACATTACTGCCCACCTGCAGTTTGCTAAAGGTCACATGGACAAGCCGGAAGGCTACTGGAAGAATGTTTCGAGGATGGAAGAGACAGACAGACACCACGTACTGAAAGCAACGTTTTTTAAACAGTTAGTTACACATTTATAACCTCACAATTGCACTCATTGCACTCAGCACCAATCAGCACACACCGGCACAAAGCAGCAGCCAATCACACACAGCGTACTCTCTACTGGACGTATCCATCCACTGCGTCAAACACTGGGGGACCAAACTGATTCCAACCCAGGACTGAGCGCCAGTCTATATCTGGGCAAACAGACAAACGTAGACTTACATGCATCCACTCGTTCATTGTTTGACTTGGTTCTTCTTATCTACTTTTAGGACTTTTTTAGGACTCTGAGGTAGTTTAAGGTCAGGATTCTGATGGGTTCACAAACTCTAAAGCACCACTGTAGCTACAGTTGCACAGAAATCAATGAAAAAACCTACACAGATAGCAATACAAGTGCCTGTGTGTGTCCGTGTACAGCAGAGGAATAAGTGAGCGCTGAAGACATCAACACAAAGTAACAGAAGAAATCCATTATCACAACACTCCGATTACAGAGAAAGTCTCTGTACACAATCCCTCTGAGCCGCCGGTAAGCAACATTCATATACTTGCGCCAAAGAAACGGTAATCAACAGTCAGATTCCTCTGACAATAAGTGTCTATTCATCTTGTTAATTTACCCACAAATCCATTATGAGATCTGCACAGCCGGAGAGCGCTTAAGTAAACACTATAAAACCCCCATTGGAACACTTTACCAGCCTATGTATCACCTATATGAGACAACCAGTCTCTCGCTTCAGCAAAGACAACAGCGCAGTCAAGATGTTGCTGAATATACATGCCGTTCAAACGGCCCTGTTCTGGAAATATATTAGACAGATATTAGACGTTGACCTCTGGCACCGAGGCTTCAGACTGAAGAAGCATTATGTTTGGAGAAATTAAACCCTCGTCCCATATGTGAAACACGGTGGTGGTGGTGTTTATTGTCTTTTCAGCCTCATATCGTTTCCCACCCTGCCCTGGACTAGCTGCCCACCTGCATCACCAACGATGTAGGAATGTACACAGACCCTCATTATCTGCTACTGTTACTAATATGACCGTCCAACTATCATTACTTCAGTCCAGGGTGTTAGAACAGACATGTGGGGACATGTCCAGCGTCCCCTAACTAACTATGCATAACTAGTTTCACCAGTGGAGGATGGCGAGGTCCCCCGTCACAAGCCTGGTTCCTCCCGAGGTTTCTTCCTCCAGCTCTGAGGGAGTTTTTCCTGCACTGGCGCCCTTTGGCTCTTTGTGTCTTTGCCATCGTTAACGGAACAATGAAACCCACCAACATCACAGAGCTGAAGCTGGTTTGTTTGGAGGAATGAACCCAAATTACTGCAGGACTGATCAACCGTTACGGAAACGTTTAGTTACAGTTATTGCTGCACAAGGGGGGACACAGCAGATACTGAAAGCAGGGTCACAGACTTTCACCCTCACAGATATACATTAGACATGGAGCTGTGGAACCCGGGCTGATTAGTGCTCTCATTTCTCTGATCGGTGGGCTCGTTCTGAATACCCGCAGTTCTGTGCCAAAAACAAACTTGCAGAGACTGTGAGTGTAAATGTGGAAAAGTTAACCTTGGAAGACGGGCAGGAAACATGCTGAGCTCAGGGGTTCGGGGGGAAATAAAGCCTCAGAGTTCACAACATGGTGTTAGTGGAGCAGCCCAGTATGTTGTATTGTGACGTGAGCTGGATGTAGAGGATCAGGCAGGGGGAGTTGGGGAGATGTGTCAGCAGTGAAAGTAAGACAAAGAGAGATATATGACCAACCTCAAAAGATGAAGGAAGGGATAGAATAATGGAACAGTAAGCAGTGGAACAAGTACTTCAGATTCCTAAGAAACAGGCTACTGAGTCGGAAGAGAAAGTGGGTCATGCAACAAGATTTCTTTGTTATTTATGTATGTAATAGTATTATTCCTGCTCAGGACTTTTATTCTGAAATTTGCAAAGAGACCAAACAGCCACTCCCTTCTCGTTTTCCTCTATAACCCAATATCTGGGTCAGTGATTTCATCAGCCCCGCCCCCTCTCTCTGATCAGTCAGAGTCTGTATGCAGGTTGATCATCAGCCCCGCCCCCTCTCTCTGATCAGTCAGAGTCTGTATGCAGTTTGATCATCAGCCCCGCCCCCTCTCTCTGAGTGACGTGATTAAACACTTCTGATTAAGTGTGTAAAACATTTTGTGGGTTTTGAGGAATGTAAATATTGAATAACTGAAGGAGGTACAGCTCTCTTGTAAATATAAACAATGGTTAATTTTCCAATTTTGAAGACACTTTAGGAAAAGTGATCACATTTCAGGTTGATAACGATTATTAAAGGGGTTTTGTCTGCAATTAAATGTGGAGGCGGGGCATTATTGACCCATAAGACAAAACAAGGGGACAATTTGGAACAAATTGAAGTAACAGTACAAGGTCAGATTAGGAAAGATGAATTATTGGGTGTGAAGTTTGCAGGAAAGATAGACTTTGAGACAAATGCAACGTTCTCACAATAAAAGTCAGAGATAAGTGACAGAGGATGGTGTGTCTGGAAAACTGCTTTGTTTTGATCTTCCTGTTACTGTTCCCTCAAGGATACAACTATCTCACATGAACTGAAGACTGACAGAACAGGACAGAAAAGCAGAACAACCGGTCAAACTACTGTTAGAGTCCTAGACGGAGAGTATCCTGAAATTAAGACCAGATCTGCAACTACAGCTGAGATTCCACTGCATGATTTATACCCCGATTAACCCTGCCGGTCAGTCTGACCGACTCTGAGAGTAATCTAGTAGTGTATACTGGTCAGAGACTCGGTCTGACCCACTCTGAGAGTAATCTAGTAGTGTATACTGGTCAGTGACTCGGTCTGACCGACTCTGAGAGTAATCTAGTAGCGTATACTGGTCAGAGACTCGGTCTGACCGACTCTGAGAGTAATCTAGTAGTCTAGTAGCGTATACTGGTGGGGAACTCAGTCTGACCGACTCTGAGAGTAATCTGAAGTGGCGTATACTGGTCAGAGACTGCGGTCTGACCGACTCTGAGAGTAATCTAGTAGTGTATACTGGTCAGTGACTCGGTCTGGCCGACTCTGAGAGTAATCTAGTAGCGTATACTGGTCAGGAACTCGGTCTGACGACTCTGATAATCTAGTAGCGTATATGCTGGTCAGTGACTCCAGTCGGCCGACTCTGAGAAAGTAATCTGTGTATACTGGTCAGAGACTCAGTCTGACCGACTCTGAGAGTAATAGTAGCGTATACTGGTCAGGGCTCAGTCTGACCTGATTCTGAAGTAATCTAGTAGTGTATTACTGGTCAGAGACTCGGTCTGACCGACTCTGAGAGTAATCTAGTAGTGTATACTGGTCAGAGACTCAGTCTGACCCGACACTGAGAGTAATCTAGTAGCGTATACTGGTCAGAGACTCGGTCTGACCGACTCTGAGAGTAATCTAGTAGTGTATACTGGTCAGAGACTCGGTCTGACCCGACTCTGAGAGTAATCTAGTAGTGTATACTGGTCAGAGACTCAGTCTGACCCGACTCTGAGAGTAATCTAGTAGCGTATACTGGTCAGGGTCTTAGTCTGTGTCCACAGTTGATATAGACGTTGTCTAATGGTCTTGGTTAACTGATGTGTCTTAGTGGAAACCTGAACAAGATGCAGAAACTCAGACAATCATTTTATTCATGCATTGGATGGAAAGTTAGGACGTCCTGTAAGTGGAGAAGCTTTTAAAAGTGAAGGTTGAAACAACGGAGTCTGTATATAGAATTTGAGGACATCGCTGGCTTGAGCACACTTCAAAGGGACCATGGTACAGCAGAGCCTGAAAAGCCCCTGGACAAGGCTTTAGTGTGGTTCAGCTCGGGATGTTGAGGACAGATTACTGGACTTAAACAAGATACATTTAGGGTCGAGCAATACTTTTCACACTCTGCTAAATGACATTTGTAAAGAAGCTTCAGAGCAGATGTGGCTGCATCTCCAGGGCTAATTCCAGAACACATGGATAAATAAATGAATATTTAAACCGTTACTACTCAGTCTGACCAGCGTTTCAGGGGATACTTTGATCTTTATTGGATTGCTCTTTAGCTGTAAGTAGAATTAAGGACCAAGTTAGTCACTCTGACCCATCGAGGTGTGGACTCCAGAAGACCCCTGGAAGGTGTCATTAGCAGCAGATCCTTTAATTCCTGGATGTTGTGTGACGGGGCCTCCGTTGATCTCATCAGTGAGCCTTGGGTACCCACGACCACATCATTCGTTCTCTTTTTGATTGGTACTGACCACTGCTTACCAGGAACACAACAACACTCCACAAGACTCGTCTGATAGTTTGGAGATGTTCTGATAAAGGTGGCCTCAATTCAATGATATAACCAATGATGTTGATGCTGAAAATGCATTGAGGTCAATATTTTAAGTTTACACAAGAATATTTAAATTAAGAAATTTTATCATGTTTTGATCAAACATTTACTTGCACCTACAATTATTATGTGGGGTTAGCAAAAAAAAATTATCCAGATTGTTTGAGATAAAACCTAAAGATTTATAGTGTTATTTTAATGAATAAATTCAAATAGAATATGATGGAAAACCTGAATCCTTTATTACTTTTGTTTCATACGTATCATTTTTATTCCTTCTCAGGACTTTAATTCTGAAATTTGGACACTGTGTGAACAAAGAAAGAGATCAAACAGCCCCTCCCTTCTCATTTCCTCAAACAATTCCCCTCATTTTCCTCTGTAACCCAATATCTGGGTCAGTGATGTCACCAGCCCCGCCCCCTCTCTCTGATCAGTCAGAGTCTGTATGTAGGTTGAGCATCAGCCCCGCCCCCTCTCTCTGATCAGTCAGAGTCTGTATGCAGGTTGAGCATCAGCCCCGCCCCCTCTCTCTGATCAGTCAGAGTCTGTATGCAGGTTGATCTTGTTCATGTGGACAGAGCAGTAAACATGGACTGGAAGCTCCTTTGCTATTTAAACTGGGATGGGAACTGGGAACGTGCTCTGTCTGTAAGCTGTCCTGATCCTGAGTTTTAAAAAGCCTAGAAAAAAGAATGTGTAACTGCCCTCTAAGTGTGGGCAGGTAATGTTGACCATTGCTATCGTAATGTTAGAACCAACTTTGAGATCCGATCAGTGTTATTCGCTTCACCTTCACTCCATATTCAAAAGATCTGGATTCCATTCTAATACGTAGTGGGTTTTCAGGAGCTGGGTTTGTTTTTTGGTTTCATATGTTCCTGATTTTTCATTTCCTTCACAAAATATGGAAACATCTGCAAACGTCATGTGCCGTGTTCATGTCTGATCCCAAATGCAAACAGTGAAAAAACATGAAACGTGAAAACAATTGTTCTTCAGAAAAGACCATCCATTAGTTCACTGTTTGGCACAAAGTGTTCCGTGCAGATGGAAATGTGCGGGAGAGAAAAGTGGAGTGCATTATGTTAATTTTTGCAATTAGACCAGTGTCTTCTCAGTGATGGAGACTCACCTCGAGAAGTAAAGTTGTGTTTTCGCGAGCGTCTCTGGCGCTCGCCTGCTATCACCACGCCTCCACACCACATGTTCCTCTCCTCCGCCGAGTGTGAGCCACTCGACACTGAGTACACATCAAACCAGCTCGCTGAGTGCTGCTGGGGCAGGGACGTGCCCAGAAAGCTGGCCTCGGGCTCTCAGCCTTCAGCGGTTCTCTGTGTAACTTAGGAACAGATGACAACATAGAGTTAAAACTGAGTGTAAAAATCATTCAAACTAAGTTTGCTTTGCATTTCATTCGTTTACATTTGCAATCATGTGATTTTTGGATCTGGCAGATGCAGTAATACACCTACACTTTAGACTTAATGCAGAAATTGTCCAAGACTGCCTAATTGTCTTCGGTCTTCGTCACAGACACTTTAACAGACCAACGTTACATTAATGAGGTTCTGCAACCAGTGGTTCTACCTTTTCTGAACACACACTCCGGTGCTCTATTCCAACAGGACGACGCTCATCCACACACTTCTGCCGTCTCAAGATCTCGTCTTGAAGACACAGATACTACGCCGTGGTTGGTCTCATCTCCAGACCTGTCCCTGATTGAAAATGTGTGGACGCTATTGGACGCTCTATCAACACTCCACCCCTACCACACCATCTGCAGAACTGAGTGAGAACATTCAAGCTGCATGAGATGGATCATCACAGGACACCATTAGGAACCTCTACACCTCCATGCAGAGACGTCTGGCGTGTTGCGTTAAACCCGACGCCGTCCTGAGAGACACCACTTCTGTATGAGTCGATCAATAAATATTGATCAGATCAGTTCACGTTTATAATCAATCAACATTGTGAATTTATAAGCCCCAGCAATGTATCATTTCACACAATCTTTCAGTTAAAGTTTGCAATGTGTCCTGTTGACGTCCACTAGTCACTCCATCATTCTTCTTGTGATAGATTGGGCCGGTGATGTTTCTGCCTTGACCTCGTCGTAAGAGGAGCTACGAAACTCACACAAACCAGGGGAGAAAACGATGGAACCAGATAGATGATATGATGGAGCTGGATCAAAAGAGGGCAGAGAAAGAGGTGCAGAGGGGACGGGAGACACTGAAGCAGGACGTTCTGCAGGAGAGCCGGGGAGATGAAGAGGGCAAGTGAGCAGGGGGGTCGCAGGCCGTGGCCTGTCTTTAAGGGAGGTTGTTATGGCGGTTAATCAAGACAGGCTGGTGTAATGTGGGCCTGCTGTGAGGGCTCTCTGCAGGGGGGACAGAGCCTCTGATTGCTCCTCTTTCATCAGCCTGTCAACACTCAGGAGGATCCCAAACAAGCCTGGTGACCTCTAGTGCGAGAGGTCATCTCTCTCTCACACACACACACACACACACACACACACACACACACACACACACACACACACACCTACCAAACTCTCACTGTCGTACTCTTGAAGTTAACTTTCAGCATCACGTCCGTGCTCGTGTGTCCCCCAGTGAAGATTACATTAACATTAATTAAGAAGACAAAACAATGAGTGTGACGGTAGTTAAGCTAATGAACCTTTGCATTAATTACACTATCCACATGCTTTATTTCTAATGACTTAAAGGAGTAACTTTGCAGTCAACTCAATTTTCTCCTTAGAGCCAGTGCAATCAATCAGCTAAGACATGGCTGGTGTCTTTTAATTGTGAGACGGCGCTGTGAGGCTGATGTCCTTAATACCCACTAACTTTCTATTCTCACGGTCTTATTCTCATTTTTATCATTTCTCCGTCCAGCAGTGACACTGAGGGGTTTAAACACTCCAGCAGCACTGCTGTGTCTGATCCACTCGTACCAGCAACACACACTAACACACCACCACCATGTCAGTGTGACTGCAGTGCTGAGAATGACCCACCACCCACATCATATCTGCTCTGTGGTGGTCCTGTGTTGGTCCTGTGGGTAACAAAGTACTTTGGGTCAGTATAACTTACAGCTCATTAAACAAATGTTCTTTCAAACAGTGTAAATACTGGGTGTAGTTCAGCCTACAGCCTCAATCATGGAGAAGATGATCATTGACCCCCTCCACAAACAGGACCAGCCACAGAAGGTCGTTGCGGGCTGTTCACAGAGAGCTGCATCAAAGCATATTAATGGAAAGTTGACTGGAAGGAGAAAACGTGGTGGGAAAAGGTGCACGAGCACCAGGGACGACCACAGCCTGGAGAGGACTGTCAGGAAAAGTGAACTGAAGAACTTGAGAGTGCTTTGCAAGGAGTGGACTGACACTATGGGTCCATCAAGAGCCCACCAACACAGGCGTCTCCATTAAGGGGGTCTGACTGCAGCATTCCTAATATCAAGCCCCTCCTGAAGCAGAGACAGCGTCAGAAGTGTCTTATCTGGACTAAGGATGAAAAGAACTGGTTCTAAAGTCCTCTTTTCAGATGACAGTAAATTCTGCACTTAATTTGGAAATCAAGAGTCCGAGAGTCTCGATTCAAGCTCCTAGAGGCTGGAGGACGAGTGGAGAGAGACACAGTCCAAGGTGTCTGAAGTCCAGTGTGAAGTTTCCCAGTCTGTGTTGGTTTAGGTGGTGTTGGTCCTCTGTGTTTTATCAAGTCTGGAGTCATTAAAGGATCTACTTATTATGAAGCACTTCACGCTTTTGCTGACAAGCTTTATGGAGATACCGATTTCCAGCTGGACTCAACAGCTGTCTCTGTCCTTTAGTCAAGAGGAAGATATGGAACACCTCAAACAGCAATACAGATGAGTTAAAGCCTTCTATCACAGCAGTCTGGCTTCCAGTACATTTCTGCAGCTCCTCAAGCTGAAGGCTTCTTTGCCACAACGCACTGATGCAGTAATTTATGCTGAAGTAGTGTCTCCACCAACACTGAGTGCGTAAATGGACACACTCCTCAGAAGTTGGACGTTTCTGTATTTTTCCTGTAATTTGAAGAACTCATAAATATCTTTGTCAGTCTGATCACTCCGGATGATCAGCTTCCAGCTGGATTTCTGAGATGGAAAGTGGTTTTAGTCTCTGAAAGCAAATAAAACTAATAAATTGAGGGCGCAAGTAAATGTTTGATCAAAACATGGTTAATTCATGGAAATATCAATTCTATTAATATTTACATTTCAAATACAGACATATGAGTGGTGTAGAAACTCCATATCTGGTGTTGTGTCTCCTATAAATATGTCTCTAATGCTTTGGTGAATAAAATTCCGTCAAACTAGGAAAACATCCCACGAAATTAGTTTAGATGAACAGATTCCGTCCATTTTATTAAATATCATTAACTCGAGTGTCCCAAACTGTTTGATGTCCTTTGGATTATCGAGAAAAATTGGATATTATGGTCAGATTCTTATTTGTTGGAATTTGGTGACAGAGCTGGTTAAAGTGACTGTGCTTTTCACGGAACACCCCGTTCCTCCCTGCCCCATCAGGCACTGTCAGAGAGACAGTGAAGGAAGAGTCCGCAGGGACTCTCTGTCAAACGTCACTCCTGCAGTCCCCTGCTCAGCTCGGAGACCCCGGGTTATTGAGTGTGTTTGATAGTGTCAGCCTCGGCCGGCTCCTTAATCTGTCTCTTCTTGCTCCGACTATTCGTTATTTGAAGTCTGCTGGTGCACTCGCCAGGTATGAGGTGGAGTCGCACTGGCACGGATCTGCTTTAGGGAGTTTCTTCTTTCTGCCAATGATGAACAGAAACGGTTAGTCGGAGGGAGGCGTCGGTGGAGGTTGTCCTGGAAGTGACACCGGACCCTGTTGAGGAAGATTCATTTAGGGTTGATTTCAGTAATTGACCTACAGTGCCATTCATCACGCGAGGCTAATCATCGGGAAATGAGATCTAGAACAGTTGGGGAGTATCAGAGATATCCACATTAGGACGGAAATGTCCCCGCACTGTGAGCGTCAGACCACCATACCAACCTCAAAGGGCGTACGTCTGTGCACAGAAATGTCACTGAATTTAAACTTCACAACTTTCTAAACTAATTCTGTGGGATGTTTTCATAGTTTGATGCACTTTTATTCACCAAACATTAGACAAGTGTTGGTAGATGTTCACACAAACCAGACACTGTTATTATCAAATTCATCTTCATTTCAGATGCAAAAACTAAAAGAGTGTAAATATTTGTATATTTTCAGCATCACTTTGGGCATCATCGTTTTATTTATTTTATAAAACGTATTATATATCAGAAATCCTTTTGGAAATGGATCATGTAGAGTTTCTGAGCTGAAAATAGAAAACTTTAATGAGTTATTTGTGATGATTAGATTGATTGTTCTTCAGATACTTGATAGTGCTACAAAAATTAAAAATAATAAAACTACCTGAATGTACTTTATTATATTTGGTATTTATGAATGTTTCAGCCCCGCCCCCTCTCTCTGATCAGTCAGAGTCTGTATGCAGGTTGAGCATCAGCCCCGCCCCCTCTCTCTGATCAGTCAGAGTCTGTATGCAGGTTGATCATCAGCCCCGCCCCCTCTCTCTGATCAGTCAGAGTCTGTATGCAGG
>JAVGWO010000227.1:0-13108 GCA_034509495.1 Acestrorhynchus altus | reverse complement strand
GTGTGTGTGTGTGTGTGTGTGTGTGTGTGTGTGTGTGTGTGTGTGTGCGTGTATGGGCGGGGGGAGTGTATGTGGTGTAAAAATATCACAGGGGACCACTCAGGCAGAATCAGTCCCCATCCTCTCCCCTTTGCACACACAATCATCGGCCTGAGTTAACAACTGCCCGTGTACGCAGCCGGGCAAGCACGGCCCCAAATCCTCATCCACGTAAACACACTGGACTGAGAGATGTTTGCACATGAGCTTCACAAGCTTGGATTAACTATCTGTTTTTTTTCCCGTCTCTTCTGACCTTCCCAAACAAGTGAACAGCACTCATACATGGTCAACATGGGAAAGACTAAGGAGAATCGTCTGGTCCAGAGCCGATGGCAGCACGAGACCATTCCGTTTGAGTGTCTCTAGAAGACGTGAGGATGTGGGTCAGACTCTCTACATCATGACAACCTCCAGAAGTGGAAGGCTTATGGAACTACTGCTAACCTTCCCGAGGTCTTAGAAGTTTTCTTCTAAAGATTCCTCCTGCAAGCCGAAAATAGGCTTTCTGAAACAAAAGGTCCAGGCTGACCCAATGACAATCTAGGAGGAGCTGCGGAAGATCTCATGGCAGTGGGGATACTAAGTTTCACAATACCATAAGTTAAGTGCACTCCATCAAGAACGTGTTCCAGGGTTAACCAGGCGTAGCTTTTACCTTCAAAGGCCATGTCAAGGGCCCATCTAAAGCTCATTATCACTTGGAGGACTCTGAGGCAGACTAGGTTAAGGTTCTCTGGATTGATGAGACCAAGATCGAGCTCTTTGCCAGCCACACCTGGAAGCATTTGGTGAGCAGGGACTGCATTCAAAACCAAGGAAACCATCTCTGCAGTCACATGATGGTGGCTGCTTCTCATCAACAGGCCTGGCTGTCTGGTCTGCATCGGCGGGGAAGATCAATGGATCTTGATGGGTCCTCATTTCATCTTCCAACAGGACAAAGACCTCAAACACACTCAAAAACCAAGGCCTTCTGACCTTAATCCAACTGAAAACTTGAGGAAGGAGCTCAAAATCAAAGCCCACAAGAGAAGCTCAAAGAACCTAGACGACTTGGAGAAGATCTGCAGGGAGAAGGGGGCCAAGATTACGGTCTGATCAGGTCTTATAAAAAATGATTACCAGTAATAGCAGTAATTACAAACAAGGGTTACATCTTCTGGCCTTTTCCTGAGTCAATGATGCCCAATGATGAGATTTTCTGAGGCGACCATGACCTCCCCTGGTCAACCACTCAAGGCAAGACCTTCCGCCACTGGACCAGAACTAGTTTCCCACCTGCATTACTTCCACTTTCATGTAGAAGAAACCCTTTGTTTACAAAAAAGGTTGTCCACCTTCTTATTTTTGATGTCTGTTGGAACCTTTGATTGGATTTGAATGAACGGATGTCCAGATTATATTGTCCATAAAGTGTGTGCAATGTTAACTGACTGTAGACGTAAGATGTAGATGTAAGTGAGATTCTGTTGGGTCAGCTCTAGCCAGTTTTGAGAAGGCCGTAAACGCATTTGAAGCTGGGTGAGGTTGTGGCAGAAAGCAGCTTCTTGCAGTGAAGCGGCGGTAAAGCCTGTGACGCACAGTACTGAGATGCTTTTTGGCCTGTTTGAGCCGGACTGGATCCAGGCATTGCTTCCATGCTCGGCTGACCATAAGCAGGCATAAAATCTCAATTTAGTTTTCAAATACTGCATTTTCCCTCCATCCCTCGGTTGCACTCTCCCTGTGGAGTTTCCATGGTAACGAGATCTTGTGACCCAGCTGTGAGACCTCCCCTGCCCTGCGTGACTGTCACAGCGGGCTGAGTCAGACTGGCCACTCCGACCAGGAGACAATCCGATGTGTGTGGATGTGTGAGTTGTCTAAGAGAGAGATAGACAGAGAGAGAGAGAGACAGAGAGAGAGAGAGACAGAGAGAGATAGAGAGAGACAGAGAGAGAGAGACAGAGAGAGAAGCTGGGAAACAGAGTATATACGTGTTAAAGCCTGAGGCCTCTGCCAACAAAGACATGCATTGCATAAATTCATCTCCACAGAGAACTACACCGATGAGCCATGTACATTATGACTGACTACCCCTGACTGTGACTGCCCTAAACAATTTTGATCTGAGATCGCTTCTGACTGTGATCAGTTCTAATCACTTTGGTCTGAGATCACTTCTGACCTCGTGGATCAGGTTCTAATCACTTTGGCCTGAGACCGCCTCTGACTGTGATCAGTTCAATCACTTTGTGTGAAAAAATAAAGAGTAGCACTAAAACTAAACACACCAAAGTTGTTCCTGCAGGCTGACCTAATTAGGCTGAATTTTAAAACCATACTATCCATCTCCCAACAGCTAACCTTTATTTTATCTGTACATGCATTATTTAACCTGCCCCAAAGTGTCAGTGGAAGGAAAGCAGTGTGTGAGGTGATGTGGATCAGATCCATCTGGTTGAGCTTCTCCTCACGTCCTCAATGTCCCTTCACAGAGACATCAACGGGACGTGAACTTATCTAGTACCGCCGCGTTGGCTCTGGACCAGACAACAGGCAGTGACAGCCAACCTTTCCTCTCTCAGTCAGCCACATCTGTCCACAGCCCTGAAGGACCATGCAGGGATGGACTGAGGTGCACAGAAGCCCTTTTTGGACAGGTCTGAATCAGGATCAGCTCATTTATGTTACAAAACAACCGTGGCATAAAGTATCCAGTGACGCAGTAGCTAGAGCTCTGGACTGTTGGGTTCGATACCTGGGTCCAGAAAGCTTGACCCTGTCTTTCTAAGCTGCAATATAAGAAAAGTAAAATTTTATTATAATATACAAAGATACATGATAATACAACCTGTTCTTACTCACTACCTGTATTATCAGCTCTAGCATTCTTTGTAGTCTGGTTAAGCACTGCAGTCACACTGACATGGTGGTGGTGTGTTAGTGTGTGCTGTGCTGGTATGAGTGGATCAGACACAGCAGTGCTGCTGGAGTGTTTAAACAGTGTCCACTCACTGTCCACTCTATCAGACACTCCTACCAAGTGTCTCCACCTTGTAGATGTAAAGTCAGAGACAGAAGCTCATCTGTTTCTGCACAGTTTGTGTTGGTCGCCCTTCTGCCCTTCATTACAGGCTCACAGGACGCTGCCCACAGGATGCTGTCGGCTGACGCTCCTGGCTGGTGGACTGTTCATGTCCAGCAGTGACACTGAGGGGGTTGCCACCCAGCAGCACTGCTGTGTCTGGATCCTGTACCAGCAACACACACTAACACACACACCACCATGTCAGTGTGACTGCAGTGCTGAGAATGACCCACCACCCACATCATATCTGCTCTGTGGTGGTCCTGTGGGGTCCTGAACATTGAAGATCAGGGTGAAAGGAGGAGAATAAAGTCTGCAGAATGGTGGTGATAATGTTATGGTTGATTGTTATACAGTGTACATGAATCATTTGTGTAATAATTATGAAAAACAGACTCCTGAGAATGAAGTGACAGTGCAGGGCTGATAAGGACACTGTACGGGGACGTCTGAGCTTAGCAGTGAAACTGATAATAGAGCTTAATTTATAGAGAGAGAGAGAGAGAGAGAGAGAGAGAGAGAGAGAGAGAGAGAGAGAGAGAAAGAGAGAGAGAAAGAGAGAGAGAGAAAGAAGAGAGAGAGCGAGAGAGAGAGAGAGAGAAAGAGAGAGAGAGAGAGAAAGAGAGAGAGCGAGAGAGAGAGATAGAAAGAGAGAGAGAGAGAGAGAGAAAGAGAGAAAGAGAGAGAGAGAAAGAGAGAGCGAGAGAGAGAGAGAGAGAGAGAAAGCAAGTGAGATAGAGAGAGAGCGAGAGAGAGAGAGAGAGAAAGAGAGAGAGAGAAAGAGAGAGAGAGAAAGCAAGTGAGATAGAGAGAGAGAGAGAGAGAGAGAGAGAGAGAGAGAGAAAGAGAGAGCAAGTGAGATAGAGAGGGGTAAAAGAGAGAGAGAGAGGGAGGGACAGTGAGAGAAAGGGACAGCGAGGGCGAGAGAGAGAGCGAGAGGGAGGGAGGGAAGGAGAGAGAGCGAGAGCGCTCTATACTAAACGTGATTAGTGCTGCGTGTTTCCCGGGTGATAAGCCGCTGGTTTTTTGCTGAGGACACTTCAAACAGAGAGAGCTGAGATTGGTTTCCCCAGGAGGAGCTGCATCACTGTGCTCCAGTTCCCCAGCCTTCACTCAGCAATTATCTGAAACTCCACCGCCACTTAACGCCGCCTCACATTTACATATCTCAAAGACAATTGTTGGAGAGTTTCTGATCCAAACATTGCTGTGCTGCAGGGGCCAGACCTGACCCACTTAACCTTTTGACCTTGGAGAGTCCCATGTTTACCTGGAGTTACACTGCGTGTTCCCTACATTTTAGACCAAATTGTCAGTACGTGCTGGTTGGCTTGAGTCTGCAGATTTAATTTAGTACCGTATACTGGTCAGAGACTCGGTCTGACCCGACTCAGAGTAATCTAGTAGTGTATACTGGTCAGAGACTCGGTCTGACCCGACTCAGAGTAATCTAGTAGTGTATACTGGTCAGAGACTCGGTCTGACCGGACTCAGAGTAATCTAGTAGTGTATACTGGTCAGAGACTCGGTCTGACCGACTCTGAGAGTAATCTAGTAGTGTATACTGGTCAGAGACTCAGTCTGACCGACTCTGAGAGTAATCTAGTAGTGTATACTGGTCAGAGACTCGGTCTGACCGACTCTGAGAGTACTCTAGTAGTGTATACTGGTCAGAGACTCAGTCTGACCGACTCTGAGAGTAATCTAGTAGTGTATACTGGTCAGAGACTCGGTCTGACCGACTCTGAGAGTAATCTAGTAGTGTATACTGGTCAGAGACTCAGTCTGACCCGACTCTGAGAGTAGTCTAGTAGTGTATACTGGTTGGTGGACTCTAGTGTACTGTAGTGTCCCTACATTACTCTACTCGACTCCAGCACAGTGTCAACAACGTTTAAAAAATGTTTTATATCAGACACGGTTTTTATTTTTTCCTCATT
Source organism: Acestrorhynchus altus (assembly GCA_034509495.1). Classification (NCBI taxonomy): domain Eukaryota; kingdom Metazoa; phylum Chordata; class Actinopteri; order Characiformes; family Acestrorhynchidae; genus Acestrorhynchus; species Acestrorhynchus altus. Next base: position 8,056 of record JAVGWO010000227.1, on the reverse strand, counting down.
TATTTATTATTTTCTAAAATAAAAGTGAATTTTAAAATCTGTTATTATAAAGAAGTTATAATCCAGGTGGTTGAAGGGTGGACCATCAGTTCCCGACCTTTTCAACCCAGAAGAACGATATACTCTCAGTATCTCAGCAGCTACATTCTGGAGAAGCAGGTGAGGAGTGGAGTGGAGAAGGTCCCCTGCAGTGGAAAAGTGCCATGAACAGCCTGGATTAGTCTGGAACTATAACCCTGTTCTGAATGCAGAGGGATTAACAGAGCGGCACTTTGGAGGAGCTTCAGATCTGAGATGATGGCCTGAAAGCTTCCCTTTTAAACCACTGTGCTCTTCAATTCTGCCGTATTGTACACACACACACACACACACACACACACACACACACACACACACACACACACACACACACACCATGAATATCCCACTTTACAGTTGTAGGTTAATTACCTCTTTGTGAAAAGACACTCTTGGCTTCTGTCCACGACTGTCTCATTTGGAATTGTGCTAAAACGTGTCTTTACAGCAGCGTCATACACACCTGTCTCTCTGCCTGTCTGTCTTTCCATCGATTTGTCTGCCTGTCTATCTGTTGATCAGTCTGCCTGTCTGTCTATCCTTCTGTCTCTTGACCTGTCCGCCTATCTGTCAATCAGTTACCTGTCTGTCAATCTGATTATCTGTCTTTCTGTCTTTTGACGTCTCTGCCTGTCTACCTGTCTATCTGTCCACCTGTGTGTCTGTCTGTCTGTCTGCTTTTCTGTCCGTTTGATACACTCCTTAACGTCAGTGCTGTCACTGTGAATGGGTGAATCTGTGTAAAACCAATTAATACAAGATATGCCTGTGTACACAAACATTACACACACACACACACACACACACACACACACACACACACTTGCTTCTGCTTGACTTCATAGCAGACGCTTGCAGCTCTTTTGAAGCTTGTTGGCCAGTCTTTGACAGCATGCCAGTGTGACAGCTCCAGCTTGTCTCTCTCTCTCTCTCTGTCTCTCTCTCTCTCACACACACACACACACGCACGCACGCACACACGCACGCACGCACGCACGCACACACACACACACACACACACACACACACACACACACACACAGAGGCAGTAACTAAACCTTAATCACCTTTTAAGACAAGCATACGTGTGTAAATGTCAGCATGGGTTGGGTTAATGTTAGGCTCTTAGCTGGGTTGGTGTGTAAGTCTAACCCTGTGCTCACACTCGCAGCGACTTCTTGCCGCTCGTTGCCCAAATTACCGGTCACTCATCACCAGTGGGCATTTCTGAACTCAAGCGGACCTTCATTTACCATGGTTTCACAGATGCCAAGTATAATTGCTACAGCGTGTGGACAACATTGGATCACAAACCACATCCACCCTGCACTTCTGGACCCTCCGAAGCTCCTCCATGCCACATTCATCAGTGAGCCTGCCGTCCCTGACGACTTGGAGGGGCAGTGAGACAGGCCAGAACTGGGAGACAACCCTGTATTTACTGACCCCAGAGCTGGGCTGATGTGAGTGATACCTGACTTAACACTGAGCCTGAGCTCAAACCCACCCAGTGTGCCTTAGCCCTAGGACAAGCACCTTCCCTCAAGATGTTGAAGGAGAACCTGACACACTGATACACCCTTCCATTCTCACACTGCTGTGTCTTCTCCCAATCTTTGTCCCACTCCCAATAAGCTGGATGAGCCAAGCTTGCTGGTGTCTCGTCCCTTGACTGGATGAATCAAGAGGAAGGTGTGCTCTAGGGACAGGAAGATGACTTCTCCGTAGAAGGCAGCAACAGTCAGACAATTAGGCACCCTCTTAGCAACGGAGAATTCCTGAGAGCTGCCCTCATCAGTGCTGCTTGATGTCATTTCCAATCCCAAGTTCAACATCTGTAGGATGTTCTCAAACACGTCTGACCTGCAAAGGCTCCACATGGCAACTCACAGGACTCTAAAGGATGAGCTGTGATTAGGTTTAGGTTCTGGGTGCTGGGCTGATGTTTTCTCAGTTAGGCTTTTTACTCCTAAAGAACTCTGGTTCTTGAACTGGTTCTGTTTGGGCTTAAAAAACCTTGGTGTTTATAGCGAACCAGCCCGCGTTCACACCAGTTTTAGTGGAACCGAGCATACGTCAGAGAATGCGTCATCAACAAAGAACGATGCACAACATCAGTAAACGAAAGTGAGAAGATGGTAGCGCGTATAGATGACCTGCGAGCGTTTGTTCAGTTACAGACATTTGTTTTTCTCCAAAAAGCAAACATGGATCAGCTTTCGGAGATTAGAAGACATAGAAGACGATGCTGTATGAGACGAATGGTACGTCTCTGTTTCTGTACCACTAGATAGACCCCACAGCGGTTCCATCTGAAAAACCTACCAATCTTTGGTTCTGCCTTGAACAAACTTGCAGATTATCTATTGGAATGAGCCATAAAATCCGACCTGGTGCTCATGAAGCCTCAGAACCTTTGCACAATGTTTGTTTTCGGGTTGGATGATGTGCACCTGCACCTACAGATGTGGAATTACAAGCTACAGATGTGTTAGTTTGGTTTGAATAAAGGTGTGAAATATGTCACGAGCTGTTTTCCACACTGTTATGTTGAAGCTTCGGCCGTGAATCCCCGCTTCGCCTGTGTGCTTCATCAGCAGTAGCTGCAGCCCTGAGAACATTAAGGCTGTTGTGGGGGCACCGTTTGTCTGATTTCGGCCCCCCACTGCCATCACCGACACAGTGGCCCATTTACAAAATTCAGCAGCATGTTTATTATCATTTGTTAATCCTGATATTTGTCTCTCAACGTGCAACATGCTCCCAACACCAGGAGATAAGCACATGCCTTTTCTCGAACCACCACTGCTGCGTCATTGCTGGGCAGCCAAAGCACTTAGACGAAAGCACTCCCATGCAACCTGTGGGTGTGACGGGTGTGAGCACCATCTACCCCCCAGACAGAGCATGGCCAGTTTTGCTCACTCGGACTCCTGCCACTGATGGCCCACCTGTCTTTGAACAATGCTACAAACAAGTCCTTGCACCAACCTACTAAAGTTCCACAGGGAGATCAAACTGCAAATTATACACCGTATCTACGTTCAGACCGTAGTGCTAGTGTTACGAGTTCCGTCTTCTCCGTGAGAGATAATAAAGATGTATTTTACACAGGGTTATATCACCCATGTGAGCGACAGCACAGCCTGTGTAGAACAAATTAGTCCATGCACAACATTTAGTTGCCTGTTTCAAAATATCATAGCCCATATGAGTCTCTATACCCTGTGCAAATCATGAAGCAGCTCATGCACAAAATGGATTTGCCTGTTTAAAGTCCATACTTGTGTGCATGCAGTGTAAAAGATAAAGCAGCCCAAGCATATAATCTAGTAGCCATTAAAGAGATCTGTATGCACAGAAGATGTATCAGCTCATGCAGATAATGTAGTCGCCCACAGATCCACAGCCAAGCTGATAGAGATGTCCTTCACAAAACACGTATAACATTTAAAAGCCTTTTTGTAAGAGATGATGTCCAATGGACTATGTGAGAGGTTGCACATCCATATCCATCTTTTGCATGTTACATATTAAAGCAACCCAAGCACAACATTCAACAGCCTTTTTAAACACAACAGATCACAGAGCCTGAAGAAGAGCTGCAGCATCCCAGAGATGAAGCAGCTTATCTAATAGATTTGGTCGCCAGTATGAGAAACAAGCACCAAGTGCCAGCCATGATGCCATGCGTGAAGAGAAGCCCAGTCAAACCAATCAACATCCCAGCATATAGGAGGCAAAGTAGCCCATGGGAGGATGAGGCAGGCTATGGAGGAGATGAGACAGCCAGGTCTTATATAAACCCTGACCAGTCTGCTGTCCATAAACTGCAGCTGGACACTGCATGGGACCATTTGAACCATGCAGAAAGAACTTTTCCAGCATCCCATCCCTAAAGACCCACATCCACCAGGATCCAGCAGAAGCTCCGCAGCATCAGTGGAGATGGAAGAGGCATGGCTGTCCGTGCCAGTGCTCCACCAGCCCTCCACCCTAGAGGAGCTCGCGCACTCACCCACTCCAGCACGCGAATAAAGCCCAGAGGAACCTTCAGCACCTGGAACGTCCCGATGGAAACGATCTGGGAGAAAGAAAGCAGGAGAGGAACTGGGTTCAGAACTGGTGTTCTTCTTCCATGCGGTCAGAAGTCAGATCATCGTGAGGGCTGCTGGGTCCTACCTGGTTGGCGGTCTCCATGCTGGCTCCTGCAGGAAAAGCGCGCAGCTCAGGTGCGGACGGTCCGAAAGCGCGCTCTGAGTGCGGCAGCGCGCGGTGCGCTCCCCAGCGCGCGCAGCCAGAACCCGCCCCCTGCCCTGCCATTGGACAGAAGTTCACACACTATGGGCTCACTGCTTCAGAGGACTCACCCTTAACACACACAGTTATGACCAGAAACATACCACCTCCACTGACCATTCAGCAGTGGTGCTCCCCAACCCTGTCCCTGGAGACACACCTGATTGCAGCCCTGTCCCTGATGAGCTGAATGCAGAGCAGGTGTGCCTCCAGGAAACGCCTCTGTAGACCACCCTGCCCCAGCTCCCTGAAGAGGGACTGAACCCCTCAGTGACCAGTTACATGACCACTGTCCTGTGTCCCTCACTGGGGAGATCGGGACCGGTCTGTCCAGTGTTTAACTCAGCCTTGGACTGTAAGTGGGCTCGTGCACAGGTGGACAAAGGGTGGAAGGAAACGTAAGGAAGCACAATGTCGGACCATCAAACAGGCGAACATTGGGAAGAAGTTTGGATGCTGGAGAAACTCAGACAGATCAAAGGGCGAGAAGGGAGGAGGATGTGGCTTTATTTCAGCTCGAAAGGTGGGGAACAGGTGTTTATGTGGGTCCTATATTACAGGACAGAGGTGTTTATGTGGGTCCTACATTACAGGACAGAGGTGTTTATGTGGGTCCTACATTACAGGACAGAGGTGTTTATATGAGTAATATCACAGGACAGAGGTGTTTATATGGGTCTAATATCACAGGACAGCTGTGTTTATGTGGGTCTAATAACACAGGACAGTCTAATAACACAGGGCAGCAGTGTTTATATGGGTCTAATATCACAGGACAGCTGTGTTTATGTGGGTCTAATAACACAGGACAGTCTAATAACACAGGGCAGCAGTGTTTATGTGGGTCTAAACACAGGATAGAGGTGTTTATATGAGTTTAATATCACAGGACAGAGGTGTTTATATGAGTCTAATATCACAGGACACAGGTGTTTATATGAGTCTAATATCACAGGACAGAGGTGTTTATATTCGTCAGATATCACAGGACACAGGTGTTTATATGAGTCTGATATCACAGGACAGAGGCGTTTATATGGGTCAGATATCACAGGACACAGGTGTTTATATGAGTCTGATATCACAGGACAGAGGTGTTTATATGATTCTAATATCACAGGACAGAGGTGTTTATATGATTCTAATATCACAGGACACAGGTGTTTATATGTGTCTGATATCACAGGACAGAGGTGTTTATATGAGTCTGATATCACAGGACAGATGAGTTTATATGGGTCTAATATCACAGGACAGAGGCGTTTATATGAGTCTGATATCACAGGACAGAGGTGTTTATATGAGTCTAATATCACAGGACAGAGGCGTTTATATGGGTCAGATATCACAGGACAGCAGTGTTTATATGGGTCTAATATCACAGGACAGCTGTGTTTATGTGGGTCTAATAACACAAGATAGAGGTGTTTATATGAGTCTAATATCACAGGACAGAGGTGTTTATATGGGTCTAATAACACAAGATAGAGGTGTTTATATGAGTCTAATATCACAGGGCAGAAGAGTTTATATGGGTCAGATATCACAGGACAGAGGTGTTTATATGATTCTAATATCACAGGACAGAGGAGTTTATATGTGTCTGATTTCACAGGACAGAGGTGTTTATATGAGTCTAATATCACAGGACAGAGGAGTTTATATGGGTCTAATATCACAGGACAGAGGTGTTTATATGAGTCTAATATCACAGGACAGAGGAGTTTATATGAATAACATAAATAACTTAGGACTTGGTACCTTGTATTAACTTGCTGTGTTTGCTGTGATTGTTGTATTTGCTGTTTTTTACTGTGATTGCTGTGTTTGCTGTGTTTGTGTTTGGTGTATTTGCTGTTTTTTACTGTGTTTGTGTTTGTTGTGTTTGCTGTGATTGCAGTGTTTGGTGTGTTTGGTGTATTTGGTGTGTTTGGTGTATTTGCTGTGTTTGCTGTGTTTGTTGTGTTTGCTGTGTTTGTTTTTGTTGTATTTGCTGTGATTGCTGTAATTGCAGTGATTGCTGTATTTGTGTTTGTTGTGTTTGCTGTGATTGTTGTGTTTGCTGTGATTGTTGTGTTTGTGTTTGCTGTGTTTGCTGTATTTGCTGTGTTTGCTGTAATTGTTGTGTTTGTGTTTGCTGTGTCTACTGTGTTTGGTGTATTTGTTGTGTTTGCTGTATTTGCTGTGATGGTTGTGTTTGCTGTATTTTCTGTGTTTGTTGTGTTTGCTGTGTTTGTGTTTGTTGTGTTTGCTGTGTTTGCTGTGATTGCTGTGTTTGGTGTATTTGCTGTGATTGCTGTGATTCTTGTGTTTGTGTTTGCTGTGTTTGTTGTGTTTGCGGTGATTGTTGTGTTTGCTGTGTTTACTGTGTTTGTGTTTGTTGTGTTTGCTGTAATTGCTGTATTTGCTGTGATTGCTGTGTTTGCTTTGTTTTTGTTTTTGCTGTGTTTGCTGTGTTTGCTGTGTTTGGTGTATTTGCTGTGATTGCTGTGTTTGTTGTGTTTTTTTGTGTTTGCTGTTTTTGGTGTATTTGCTGTGTTTGCTGTATTTGCTGTGTTTGTTGTGTTTGCTGTATTTGTGTTTGCTGTGTTTGTTGTATTTCCTGTGTTTGCTGTATTTGCTGTGTTTGTTGTGTTTGCTGTATTTGTGTTTGCTCTATTTGCTGTGTTTGCTGTGTTTGTTGTATTTGCTGGGATTGCTGTGTTTGGTGTATTTGCTGTGATTGCTGTGATTGTTGTGTTTGTGTTTGCTGTGATTGTTGTGTTTGCTGTGTTTGTGTTTGCTGTGTTTACTGTGTTTGTGTTTGTTGTGTTTGCTGTGATTGTTGTATTTGCTGTGTTTGCTTTGTTTTTGTTTTTGCTGTGTTTGCTGTGTTTGTTGTATTTCATGTGTTTGCTGTATTTGCTGTGTTTGTTGTGTTTGCTGTATTTGTGTTTGGTGTGTTTGGTGTATTTGCTGTGTTTGCTGTGTTTACTGTGTTTGCTGTATTTGCTGTGTTTGTTGTGTTTGCTGTATTTGTGTGTATTTGCTGTGATTGCTGTGTTTTTGTTTTTGCTGTGTTTGCTGTAGTTGTGTTTGCTGTGTTGGTGCATTGCTGTGTTTGCTGTGGTGCTGTGTTTGTTGCGTTTGAATTGTCTTGCTGTGTTTGGTGTATTTGCTGTGTTTGCTGTGTTTGTGTTGCTGTGATTGCTGTGTTTGGTGTGTTTGCTGTGTTTGGTGTGTTTGGTGTATTTGCTGTGTTTGCTGTATTTCCTGTGTTTGTTGTGTTTGGTGTATTTGCTGTGTTTGGTGTATTTGCTGTGTTTGCTGTGTTTGTGTTTGCTGTGATTGCTGTGTTTGGTGTATTTGCTGTGTTTGCTGTGATTGTTTTGTTTGTGTTTGCTGTATTTGCTGTGATTGCTGTGTTTGTGTTTGCTGTATTTTCTGTGTTTGTGTTTGCTGTTGTTGTGATTGCTGTGATTTGCTGTGATTGCTGTGTTTGTTGTATTTGCTGTGTTTGCGTTTGCTGTGTTTGTTGTATTTTCCTGTGATTTGCTGTGTTTGCTGTATTTGTTGTGTTTGCTGTGTTTGTTGTATTTTCCTGTGATTTGCTGTGTTTGCTGTGTTTGTTGTGTTTGTTGTGTTTGCTGTGATTGCTGTGTTTGTTGTATTTGCTGTGTTTGCTGCATTTGCTGTGTTT
>JAVGWO010000226.1:0-13132 GCA_034509495.1 Acestrorhynchus altus | reverse complement strand
AGAGATAACAGGTGTAATGGCGTTCAGATGTGTTGCTCTGAAAAAAAAAAATAAATAAATAAATAAAAATAAATAAATAAAAACTGGGTGACACTGAGTCTTTTAGTCTCCTAAATCTTCACCAATTTTACAGAATTAATAGAGATTTTTCTGAACTTCTTATTTTGTTCCATCATTTTTACTATTTGATGCTGCTGTTGCTGATGAAACTGCCCTGGTTTATTTAATCTGCTTCAGTGTTACGACCTAATTTTGGTAAAGAGCAACACCAGTGAAAAATTACTGAAAAATGTTGCAAAATCTAGTAAGTTGTTGTGAACAATAATGTCTGCTTCCCAGCTAATCTCATGAGGAATATCAGGATAGTGTTAGATTTAATTCATGTGACTTGCTGTCAGCAGAGATAATGGGGTGCTAAAGAGGCCCATAAACAGAATTACAATGCCGCGATAGCAATTTCAGACAAGGGTGCAGGAGGGTGGTGGCCAGCATGCTTACACTGGGCAAGCAATTTTGGACAAGGGCTGTCAATTATCTAATAGCACCATTTCAGCAATGCTGTCGGCTTTGATCAATGATGGCTAAGGTACATACCATAGTATCACCTTTAGAAATGCCAGCCCTTCTATTCTTATGAACACAATTGCTTTGTAATTCATTAGGATAAATGTCATCTCCTGTGGCTCTGGTCTCTCACTATGATGACATACATCTTAGCCATCCTAAATCAGAATGCCCATTGTTTTTTTCCTGTGTTACAGTGTTGAGTTGCAGTACTGTATATGTCAATTAGAGCATCTCAGTAGGAAAACTGGGTTAACTGGATTATAAGAATCACATCCTTTGCTAAAAGCAGGTCCTTAAAAATGCCAATACTCACCATTACACCACTGACAGGGAAATCTTCAAGCCCTTTTCACTACTGTCAGTATATTGTTGAGGTCTGCTAATAGCTTCCTCTTGGCCATATCCTCAAAACTGTGCAGTAGGTTTTTGGCATTTTTTTAATGAAAAGATTGACAATATCAATTTTACACTCCAGCAGTCCAGTAGTCTTCTAGCTATGTGGATACACCTGCCTTATTCCCATCTCCTGTCAGCGGTTGTTTGTCTATGTTTGCCTCAGTATGAGAAAGTTTTGTTGCTTGGCTTATCGAAGTATCCAGACATGCAAATTGTTTCTTGCTATTCCCACCCCCCTGGGGCAGCATGTCCATTCCCCTTTAGACCTCTTATAGCATGTGTCATTTGTCTCTTATGTCTGGTCTGGTTCCTTCTAGCTTAAACATTGCTACATTTAGTCTAGTTCTTAAAAAGTAGTTAGGAACATTTCTAACTTTCCATTTCTTTGCAGGTTGCCTGAGTGTGAGAGCAGCTGTCCAACTGAAATATCATTTGCCTTCCAGCAGCATATTCAAGTAGTCTGTTACTGTATTTGTGCTGGTTTGGGTTAACAATGATTTATTGATGGATGCTTATTTTGGGACATTAAACATTGGCATTACTAACCCTGTGTTGTCTTGATTTAGGTCATATTTCACAGACAGACACCAATTTGTCTTCACTAGCAGATGTAGGTCTGACCCATTTTGTTTCTTACATGGTGTTCCTCAGGGCTCAGTTCTCAGCCCTTTTCTTTTTGTTATATATGCTCCCATTGGATACTTTCATTGGACAGTAAGACCTTCAGTTCTATTGCACTGTTGAAATACAAATCTAGGTACATACTAATCCCTCAGACAATCAGCTGTATGCTTTGACTGATATTTTAACTGATGTAAAGAGCTGGATGGCAAAAATGGTACCTCTGAGCTCATACTAATTGCATCTTCAGCTGCCCTGAAGATCATCCACCCTGAATATTCTGGGTTTTATTACGTCCTCTCAAGCCCAGGTTAGGAATCTTGGTGTAATTTCTGAGCCTGATGCTCCTATTAGGGATATCTCTAAAAACAGCATTTTCCCCCAAATCCCCAAACTCTGTTACTGAGACACTTGTATCCATGCTTTTTACATCTAAGCTTGAGTAGTGTAGTTCTGGTCTCTTTGGTCTTCTTGTCTGTAGGCTGTAATGCCCAAACTGCAACTGCTATCTTACACCCACCAGAGTACAAGAACATGTAACACTCAAACTCTTAAAAACGTACACTGGCTCCCTATACATTTCTGTTTAAATCTGTTTCATATGTACCCTAGCTATAGCGAGGAAACATGTAACCTTTATTGGGGCAAAAAATAACCAGAACAGGCAGGGGTGAAGGAAAGGACAGACAGAGTAACATGAGGATAATCTACATTCACAAGCCACACAACAGTCAACAAGGGTCACAATATTGAAACGTGCTGGGAACAAAGAAACAAGGTGATGAGGAAAACATAGTAACAGTGTTGAGAACAGAGAACAGCTTGAAATTGCATCCAGTACTTGTAAGACTTTGCAAAGAAGCAAGACACGATAAGAAATTATATGCATACTAATCAGCTGACAAAGACACATGGAATACTGAGGCACAAATCTGGAATACAGTAAATGTTTCTTGCCCACATACAGTACCAATAAAAAGTTTTCACACACTGACAATGTATTATAGATTACATAAGTTGTAATTGATTAAAATCATATCCATTAATTACAGCATGTGCTATACGGATAAAATATTAAAAAATATTCTGAAATCAAGGATAATAAAAAGAGTTAATCCTGCTTTTATTTTACAGTCTCTACTGTCCAGTGAAGGTTTTATACTAGCTTTGGGAGCACTACTGTGAGAATCTGACCAGAGCACCTTTCTCCATACATCTCCCACAGGCCTTTTGGCAAACTCAAAACAAGCCTTCATATTTTTCATACTGCAAGTATCAAAAGGTTCTTTCCATTTGATGATGATGGATTTGATGCTGCTCCAGGTGCCCCACCACCACAATTTTCTTCACCAATTTAAGAGTATTTTGTGCAGATGTATCACATACAATTCAGATAAAAATAAAAAATAAAAAAACTTTCGCAAGGCACTGTATAAAGGAGTAGAGAATTAATGGGGTCATAATGAGATGAACCCAGAATGAGTCATTGCTAGGCCATGGAAAGTTTCAAAAATGGGTAGAGGCAGTCACACAGAACCATCATTGAGAAAGATGAAGAGTCATGGTGGGCTAGAACAATAATGTAGAGCCTCATGAGCCTAATGAGTGATAGGCCAGAACATTGGTGAAGAGCCATAATGAGCTAGAATAATAATGGGGAGGGTCATAATGCATTATAATCCAGGACATTGTTAGAGTCATAATGGGCTACAATGGGAAACAACAATGGGCAAGTTCAAACATCACAATGGGGACAGAACTATAATTAGGCAGGGTCATATTTGGGCAGAAGTTGAATGGGGTGGCATCATAACTGGGCAGATCCAAAATGGGTGGAGTGAGCTGTAATTGGGCAGAAACACGAAGGATAACACAGAATCAGGTCCTGAACAAAATGGAGCCATAATAGCAGGTGGCACAAAATCTGATTCAGAGTCAGTATGTGATGGAGCAACAATAGGGTGGAGCCAGAGCAAGAATGTAGTGACAGATGTGTGATGCAGTGTGGAAAGGTTTGGAGATTAGGACCCAGTGATGTTTGGACGGCTCAAGAGTGGTGCCTAATATGTGGTTAGTCAACTGTGATAGAAATTGGAAGGGTTTTTTTTTTGGGGGGGGGGTGTTTTGTTTTTTTGCCAGGAAGTGATTACAGTGATTTCTTCTGTTTTTCTGTTCAGGTGGCATCTCCCAGACCCAAAACCCATTTTACAGAGAATGGTTTCACGTCTTTTTGTAATGGGCCTCACCAGAATTGACGACTGTCCAGCAGTAGACAGCTGTAGATTGGTTTCCCTACCATCTTAAACAAAGGCAAAGCTTTGCTGTTACTACACTGCTGACTAGAGGGGGCTTACAGTACTTATCAAGCAGAAAGAGGGATGCTATCATTCTTTCCTGCCTGACAACTTTATGGTGGTTTGGTATGCTCAGAATCATAAAAAGGGGCTTGGATAAGGCCCTCTGAAATGTGTGGTACTCAACACTACACCAAGCTTCTGAGAGCAAACAAAAGGTGAGCATCTGCCTTGGTCTTATTGATGAAGAAAAAAAGGTTTAACAGCATGTAGCTCTCAAAGGAATCCCCCTGACTCCAGCCACTGGTAATGAATAAAACAACCATCTAATGACTATAGGTACTCATTAATCTAACTGCAGTTATTCTCCAGTTTTGTTTTGTTTTTATTTAGGGACGGGAGTAAAATGTAACTGGATCATTGTCATCCTCAGTGTTATTGTTAATTTGTGAACATGCTTGAAAAGCAACTTAATCATGACCAATTACAGTCCTGAGATCAGCAGAGGGCTGTGATTGGCTTGTTTATACATTTATTTCCTAAGTTTGAAAGAGGTGTGTGTTAGGACAGTTATTATTGACACATTGACACTAAGTTTGGCAAAGGGCTGTGATTGGATGGTTAATACATCCATGACCCTTGGCTTAGCAAGGGTTGTAGAGGCCCGTGAATGGAATGTTATTAATTATACAGTCCTCAATCTTTACAGTGGGCAGCGAATTAATGGCTAATATACCAATGACCCTAGCTTTACAGAGGACTTTCAACTGAACCACTCCTATAGACATGGGTACCCAAGTTTGACAGAGAGCTGTGATTGGATGTTATTACAGCCCTCATGGCCCTCAGGTTTGGCAGAAAACTGTGATTGTAGTTATTAGGTATGGCCCTACAGTCTAGCAAAGGGTGTGATTGGATGGTTGTTACGCCCATGACCCTAATCTTAGCCAAGGGCTATGATTGGATGGTTATTATACCCCTGACCCTAAGCTCAGTGGAGGGCTGTGACAGGACAGTTATTATAGATACAGCCCTCAAGTTTAGCAGAGGGCTGTGATTGGATGGTTATCACACCCATGACCCCAAGCTAAGCCAAGGGCTGTGATTGGATGGTTATTATGTCCATGACCCTAATCTTAGCAAAGAGTTGTGATTGGAAATGTATTATTGTTACAGCCAGAGGGCAGTGATTGTACAGTTACTACAGACACAACCCAAAGCTTAGCAAATGGTGATTGGATTGTTATTACAACTGTGACACCCAGCTAAGCAGACGGTTATGACTGTTATGAAGATACTATAAATGGATGTTTTTTTACTGGCACACCCCCAAGTTTGGCACATTGCTTTTATTGGAAACCCATGGTGAATAGAATTGAGAGGTGTTTGGGGGAAATAACAAGGTTTGCCAATCCCCATCGATACAGTGGCATTTGGGGCCTTTTATTTAATCAATCGCATTGTATGTATCCAGGAAACAGAACTGCTGAAGATTATGCCTCTGTTTTAAAATATTAGATTTTTTTTTCATTTTCTCATTCTCTGAAAAGAAATTGCAGAACCAACTACTGCAAATTTATCAGCTTCAGTTTGGTATGTGATAGACACCTCACATTTATTCACATAAGATGGTGAGATTTTGTGATTAGGCCTGCTTTGTTACAGATCTCTCAGAGCTGTTGCTCATGTAGTGCGCACACTACTTCTTCTAATAACACCAGATGACAGGTGAATCATGTCCTTTAGTGTGATTAACACAGCGATTCTTGAGTTCTGAAAAGTTGGTTAGTGTCCACTTGGCTCAAGTAATACCGTCTTTAACTGCTATGATTTGGTTGAATTTTAAATGAAAAGTTGAATAAACAGATCCTGAAGATCTCCTGAAGTTGATGACATGGTCATCCCTGGGGAGGGGATGAGAATCAAACTTGGTCCTTGGTCAATCAGGATTTCCTTTGGGATGCTGACGTGGTTTATGAGGAGCATCAACTTGTGGCCCACTGTCCTGGAGGTGGCTTTCCAGAGCTGCCTAGTCCATAGTCACCAAGATGTATTCAGATATATTCACTCTATATAAACAAGGAGTTTCTTCTCCATTCTACCAGTACAATGACGTATCATCAAGAAATATCCATACCGCCACAACATCACCTCAAAAAAAAATTTTTTTGCTTCCTCTTTTTTTGAGGCCATACCAGCAATAACCTGCATTCAAGCGAAAAAAGGTAAAGCATGTCTCTTCTTGCCTGCCTTTATTGATCACCTGTGTTCCCCTGGCAGCTTTTTCAGGTACCCACACATACTGGCAGTCATTCAGGCGCTACACTGCTGTTCCTCTGCTGTCTCCTCACCAGATGCTGGTTTATTTCTCTCTTTTTCCTCTTCAGAGAAATGCTTTTGCCATCATGATCCCACCATTGGGGCTCCCCTTCCTCCTACATTTCCCACCCCACCCCACCCCCTCCTTCTCAGTTGCTCAGGCAGATAGACACTTGGACAGGTGTGCGAGGCAGACGAGACAGATGGTCCAGAAAACTTTCTCAACTTTGTTTTTTTTCTCCTTCACTGTTTTTTTTTTTTATGGAAGCTGAAAACAAACTCCATCTTCTCCAGATGCTGTAATTTATCTGTTAATGTCAAGAGGCTCCAGGGTGAGTCTCGGAAGGCCTTATTGCAGCTAGCATTTGGGAGATTGTTGTTTATCTCTCATACAAGCTTGAGCAGTTTGCCAGGTTTGGTGGTTCTCGAAGGCTTAGCTTCTATCTATTCTCTGTGGTACATGCCCTACTGTTTCTGCAGTCCACCTGGGGATCGATAGTATGGAGCGCTTTGCATTAATAAAACTCCAAAACCTAGTTCAGTCAACTCACATGGGGTTTGTGTTCAAGGTGATCATTGTCTTTACCATCACTAGGTGGTCATGTGAGAGTTTATCACAATATTTTTCTTTACAAACATTAAAATTTTAAAAAGTTATTCAAATATATATTGCGATGTTTAGTTTCTGCATAAATCATTCATTCAAATTCAAATATTCAAAGTGGTTTGGTGTAAAATAGAAGAAATTGAAATTGTTCATAGTGGTGGTGAACCAATCGTCAGAAGGCTCCCTCACAGAAAGGTATTGCTCTAAAAAAAATAGATACTGTTTAATTATCATTTCAGGAAAAAATAAATATCTCACTTTGGAAGGCTCCTTGTGACAAAATGATTTTGTGGGGAAAATATATATTTTTGGATTCACCACTATTTTATCACCAGAAACATCACGTCTAACACTCAGAAGACATGTATTGGCTAATTTGTGACATTTATAGTAAATAAAAATGATATATTTGTAAAATTTATATAATTTCTCTACAACTAACTGTTGGGTAATTTAACATGGCATAACTAAGGTACAACTATATGAAAACTCCCATTCCCAATAAATGGCAAAAATAAAAAACTTAAAGAAAAGATAGAGCTTGATTTGCATGGCAGGCAGTGCTCGCTGAGGAGAAGGGAAAATGGATGAACATTCTAAAGAAATGTTCACATGAGGCTACAGGAAGATGAGGCCTCAGTGTCGAAGAAAATATGAAGCTAAAAAGCAAAGTTTAAAGAAACCAAGAACACAAACTAAAGAAGTGGGTGTAACTGAAATAGAGTGCCATTTTCACAGCAGGCTGGAAGGGGTTCTCACTGATAAGCAAGTGTATCTTATAATATCATATGGGCAGAAATAAATATAGTCAATCTGGTAGTTATTGCTGGGGGATGTGACTGAGCCATTCTGCTAGTCCCAGAGCCTCACACATTACTAAAAATGTGTATTTTTGTATTAATCATGCACACACACCCTAAAAAGAACTAGCCCTTACTGTCATTGGAACCATAGCTTGAGTCTCTGCAGCAGATCTGCCCTGAATTGCTTTAGCTGCCCCACAGGTGTGGCAGTATTGCTCTGACTTACAAAAGTGCTTTCTGCTAAGATATCCTTAGCTAGTAAGAAGAGGTTATAATCCAGAGATTCTTCAAGCTTAGATGCTGCCCCAAACAAATGTAAGAGTGAAGACTAACAACATCCATTATAAATATAAACATTTAATGAGTTAAATACTCTTGACAGAGATGGGTCTTCTGTCTATATTTGAAGACAGCGAGTGACTCAGCTGTTTGGACACCCACGGGAAGTTCATTCCACCATTTTGGTGCTAAGACAGAAAAGAGTCTAGATGCTTGTTTTCCTTGCTACTTCAGTGATGGAGGGTCAAGCCAAGCTGTACTTGATGCTCGAAGGGCTCTTGGTGCAAATCAAGTTTTGACCATTGTCATCAAGTACAGAGGGGCTGGTTTATTTTTGGTTTTGTAGACCAGCATCAAGATTTTGAATCTGATCAACTACAAGAAGCCAATGAAAGGAACACAGCAGAGAAGTTACATGACTGAACTTAAGATGAGCCGTGCGGCTGCATTTTGCATGAGTTGCAAGGGCCTGATGGTCCACATACGAAGGCCAGCTAGAAGGGAGTTGCAGTAGTCTAGTCTTGAAATGACAAGAGACTGAACAAGCACTTGCATGGCCTCTCTTGACAGAAAGGGTCAAATTCTCTTGAGTCAGGTTTGCCAAGAATGAGCCAAGAATAATAACTGTTCATCCACAACTACAACAAGGCTTGGAGGCCAATGGAGTCAGGGTGAGGACCAGTAGTTCCACAAATGAATAGAAGTTCAGTGTTGCTGGGGTTGATTTTAAGGTGAAGGTGAACCAATACCAGGCAAACACAGATCTATCAATAGAGACTCAATATACTCAAGCCATGAATTTCTGAGGTTTCACTGATTTTGAGTGAATTAAATGTGGATAAAGACAGGGACTCAGTGTGAGCAAGTTAACAATTCATTCATAACCAGCAAACAAGCATTCATAACCAGCATCCATGGAGGGCTGGATGAAGACGCAGCCTATCACCTTAGAGGGGTGTTGCATCCCATTGGCATTCACTTATGTCCCAAATGTTTGATATATGGATTTCAGTTACAAATAAAACTGAAGATTACCAATCTTTACTTCTCATCTAGGAACCTAGAACCTTTAAAAACAGATTAAAGAAAGAAGAATCAGAAATCGTTGTACGACCACAAACAAATAGGCATAAAATCAGTTACATGGCAAGAAACAGAACATCTAAACACAAAATAAAATAATCAACAAACACATTTAATAGGAGAGAACATGTCATTGCAGTCATAAAGAGAAAGATGGTCCATGATACTTTCACCCTTAGTTTCTCCTGTGAGCACCTTTAATCAAATCAGTCAATCTGATTTCAGATGTTGCGTCCAGTAGTGACACACCATTCCATGGTTGACTTTTAGGGGCCAAGCTTGTGAGAGATATAGACCATTAGGAAGTATGAGCTAAATGAAAGGATCGAGTTCTGGAGTTGGTCCACTATACAACCTTTTCCACCTAAGGGCCTAGAAAGCATGATAGCCCTCAATAATACAAAACTCCAATATCCAAAGAATGTAAATATCTGATGTGTGGGTAAACACTTTGCAGTGAGGCTATAACATTAGAGCGATTTTCTTTTACTTCTACTTTTTCAAACCTAAATGAATGCAGTTATCACAGCAATTTCATCTCATATGATATAACAAACTCCAAGGTGTAGGAACATGTACAAAGACGTGTAATCATAAGCAGTGTTGATTGTTATAACAAGGAAGATGCCGTTGTTAATGAAACAGAATGATATTCCTCATTAAAATGGGTTTATTTTTTGGTCTCTTCCTTCTCTATCTCCAGGTTATTTCCTTCGAACACAGGCCTCTCCATCCCAGCGCTCCTTCCAGGGCTGTATGCAGCTCATCCAAGTGGATGATCAGTTGGCCGATCTGACCGCTGTGGAACAGGGCAGGCTGGGAGCTTTTGAGAATGTCAGCCTGGACATGTGTGCCATCATTGACAGGTTAGAGCTCCTGCTGCACCACCTGATCACCACCTTCTTAAAAAGCCACTCTGAGAGATGGAGCAGAGATAAGTGTCAATCAGAAACACTCACATACAAACATACACAAACACAGTCCTTTCCACAATGGGCCAGGATCACTTATGGTCTACCTGGACTCAGATACAGTTTAATTCTTAGCAGTCTGGGGTTGTTAATGTTTTGCTGTACTGTAATATTTATAAAACATTAAATTACATTCATGCTTTTATTTTTACTCAACTATCCAATAAGTGTGGGTCAGTGTTTTTTTTTTCCTCTAATAATATAAGACTAATTCCGTGGCAGAAAAAGGTATGAAGTATTTTAATACGTATGGACCTACTGTAAAATATGTGTCACGGACCTTTTTAAAAGATGTGGAAAGATCCTTAAAGCATGTCATGCACTGTAGCTTATGAAATTCCTAAGTGACATACACTGAACATCCTGGATGTGTTACAGGACTTCTGTGAATGTTTGTAAATGTTTGAAAATGTGACCTCATTTACAAAATGTTTGGTTATTTCTTGAGACAAAACCAGCTCATTTTTTTACAGTGCATTTAACCAGTTCAAACTTTCAATTTCTACAACTACATGATGAAATACAAGTCATGAAATTGTTGTTGTTGTGATTGTTACTTTAAAATAATTACAGAAGTAGTCACATGGCATTTTTATCACAATAAGAAAAAAATATGAATACAAATACAAAACACATAACTGTTTCTGGGCTCTTATGGGTTAATTTGGTATGGTTGTGCAAATTAATTATTTATATTAGGGGGCTGTACAATTTTAAAAAATCAACAAAAATAATTAGTATGTAAAGTGAACAGTACTGTACTGACAATTGCCTT
The DNA here is from genome assembly GCA_034509495.1 of Acestrorhynchus altus. Taxonomy (NCBI): domain Eukaryota; kingdom Metazoa; phylum Chordata; class Actinopteri; order Characiformes; family Acestrorhynchidae; genus Acestrorhynchus; species Acestrorhynchus altus. The sequence goes on along the minus strand of JAVGWO010000226.1, from coordinate 2,417 downwards.
ATTCTGCACTGTATCCATTCATTTAAAATAAAAACACCATACATTAAACATTTACTCTTTTATCTACAATCTAATGTAATCTGGATTAAAATCTGCACCACAATTTCTCTGCTTCTTTTAAAGATCCATAAGAGAAATGATTAAACAATATGTAAGAAGAGGTGTTTCAAGATATATTGGCTGCAGGCAACCTTGGAGTGTTAAACTTCAGGCATTTTATTAAATTATTCACCTCAAAGCTTAATATTGAGTAGCTGTTATGAATTAATTAGTAACTGTTATGAAGCTAAAATGAAAGGTAAGTAGTTGTGAGAGCAAGGAGATGAGGTAAAGACATGCTGGGAGTTTAAAGGGTTTGCTTTGAATGCTGATAAATTAAAGCAGGATGATTTAGTTCAGTTTTTACCACAAATATATTACATTCAACACATTTTCACAGACAGAATTCATTTTGTCAGCATGAGAGTGCAGTGTGAAGTGACTAAAGGGGTGGAAGAGCTTGTCATATGGGAGGGTAAACAACGTTTTTGCTCAATCTGTACTTTTTAAAGATATGCAATATCTGCTAGCTTTTCATTACTGTTATAAATTTCTAGCAAACTTTTCTTACAGATGTCATCTTTTGGTCCTGATGTTCAGAATAATGTGCGATTAAAGCAATTTATTTTAGTTCTAGTTTACTTTGGATTTCTAGATCAGTTTCTCCCTTTGGATTTTGGCCCTAATTTGAGCTACGATGCTCCCAACACTAAGAGGATGAAGAGAAGCAAATGCCTCCTCTGATACATGTGAAGCCAGACACTGCCTGTTTTTTTTTTGTTTTTTTTGTTTTGTCTTGTTTTGTTTTGTTTATTTTTATTGCTGCACAGTCAACATGCTCACAGGAAACCACAAGGTCTCAGATACAATGGCTAACAGATAACTGTGCCAGCCAGCATCTCAGTAGGTGTGATGTGTGAGAGAGAACCATTTACTCTCCTGGAGAGAGCATGGCCAATTTGGCTCTCTTGAACTCAGGCTGCTGATGGCAAGCAGTATGGCCCAGGATTCAATCCTGCAATCCCCAGATCATAGTGCTAGCAAACTATGAGCTGAGCCACTCAGAGCCCTATTTCTACACGTTCCATATTACTTCTGTCCACTGGTGGCACTCTTTCACCAAATACACGTAGCTCATCCTTTCAGCCCAAGGAGAACAGTAATTCTGCTTGCCTGGGTTGTGTCAGTAATTCCTGCGTGTGCATAAAGGTCAAAATATATTCACAAAACTTTGTTTGGCTCCTGAAATGAACTGCATGCCGTGCTTTTTACAAATATATGTACACATGCACATGTTTTATCCTGCTTACAAAATCATGCACATTTACACATTTCCCATAGGAAAGTCATCTGAACATTTACAGTCTAAACTGAAGCCCTAGCCCTGGTGGTCCACAGTTCACCACAGGACTTAACTATATATTCATCTTGTCACAGTGTGCCTTATGGTGGAGACCAAATTCCATGCCCATGTGTTAGCAACTGAACTCTACTATCATGACCAAGAATGGTTATTGGGCCTCAGTACAGCTCAGTGGATTATTCAGAGCATATCAGATTTAATTTGACATTCAATTCAATATAAATCTAATACAAAAAAATCTTTTTGTTGTTTGTGTTAACTGTAACATCTAAGGGTTAATCATTGCAGCCATTCCTCCACGGCTCCTGTTCAGAAAGGCCTCATCATCAAGGCTCTTTCAATTTGGGAGGAATAGGAGGGCCAGCTCACTGTCATTCCGCTCAGATTGATTGATTATCCATGCATTTTCTGTCACTGAGCCACAGCAGCCGCTCATGTGCTATGGCCCAGTTCGCATCTACGCCACTGCTCAGGTGTGTGGTGTTGAGCATGCTGATAAACAAATGTGATTGATGAGATAAATCCATGTTTGTCATTGTTCCATATGACTTAAACACAGTCTCTAACTCAAAACTGAACTTCTTTGTGAGACATGACAGACATACAATTCTTCTTTAGCAAGATTTCTTTGATTTTTTTGTCTTTATTGTTAAATAATCTGGAGTGGAAACACATTTAAACAAGGCTTGTTTTATTTCCTTTATTTAAAATGTTTCTTGAAGAATTTTTGACAGTCAATTTGTAACATTATTATTTCCATTAAATAGCATCTCATTGCCTGGGATGACTTCAATGACAATGCAGATGCCTGTTGTCCCACAAGGAAACTAATTTGCCTCAATATTAAGGCAGACTGAGCTGCTGTTTATTGTTCTTCATGACTAATTGTGTATATTTTAAGCAATTTCTAGCAGGACCTCTAATGATTCAACTAAATATTGCCTTAACTCGCACTCAGCGGTCCATCCATCTATCTATCTATCTATCTATCTATCTATCTATCTATCTATCTATC
>JAVGWO010000225.1:0-13132 GCA_034509495.1 Acestrorhynchus altus | reverse complement strand
AGAGATAACAGGTGTAATGGCGTTCAGATGTGTTGCTCTGAAAAAAATAAATAAATAAATAAATAAAAATAAATAAATAAAAACTGGGTGACACTGAGTCTTTTAGTCTCCTAAATCTTCACCAATTTTACAGAATTAATAGAGATTTTTCTGAACTTCTTATTTTGTTCCATCATTTTTACTATTTGATGCTGCTGTTGCTGATGAAACTGCCCTGGTTTATTTAATCTGCTTCAGTGTTACGACCTAATTTTGGTAAAGAGCAACACCAGTGAAAAATTACTGAAAAATGTTGCAAAATCTAGTAAGTTGTTGTGAACAATAATGTCTGCTTCCCAGCTAATCTCATGAGGAATATCAGGATAGTGTTAGATTTAATTCATGTGACTTGCTGTCAGCAGAGATAATGGGGTGCTAAAGAGGCCCATAAACAGAATTACAATGCCGCGATAGCAATTTCAGACAAGGGTGCAGGAGGGTGGTGGCCAGCATGCTTACACTGGGCAAGCAATTTTGGACAAGGGCTGTCAATTATCTAATAGCACCATTTCAGCAATGCTGTCGGCTTTGATCAATGATGGCTAAGGTACATACCATAGTATCACCTTTAGAAATGCCAGCCCTTCTATTCTTATGAACACAATTGCTTTGTAATTCATTAGGATAAATGTCATCTCCTGTGGCTCTGGTCTCTCACTATGATGACATACATCTTAGCCATCCTAAATCAGAATGCCCATTGTTTTTTTCCTGTGTTACAGTGTTGAGTTGCAGTACTGTATATGTCAATTAGAGCATCTCAGTAGGAAAACTGGGTTAACTGGATTATAAGAATCACATCCTTTGCTAAAAGCAGGTCCTTAAAAATGCCAATACTCACCATTACACCACTGACAGGGAAATCTTCAAGCCCTTTTCACTACTGTCAGTATATTGTTGAGGTCTGCTAATAGCTTCCTCTTGGCCATATCCTCAAAACTGTGCAGTAGGTTTTTGGCATTTTTTTAATGAAAAGATTGACAATATCAATTTTACACTCCAGCAGTCCAGTAGTCTTCTAGCTATGTGGATACACCTGCCTTATTCCCATCTCCTGTCAGCGGTTGTTTGTCTATGTTTGCCTCAGTATGAGAAAGTTTTGTTGCTTGGCTTATCGAAGTATCCAGACATGCAAATTGTTTCTTGCTATTCCCACCCCCCTGGGGCAGCATGTCCATTCCCCTTTAGACCTCTTATAGCATGTGTCATTTGTCTCTTATGTCTGGTCTGGTTCCTTCTAGCTTAAACATTGCTACATTTAGTCTAGTTCTTAAAAAGTAGTTAGGAACATTTCTAACTTTCCATTTCTTTGCAGGTTGCCTGAGTGTGAGAGCAGCTGTCCAACTGAAATATCATTTGCCTTCCAGCAGCATATTCAAGTAGTCTGTTACTGTATTTGTGCTGGTTTGGGTTAACAATGATTTATTGATGGATGCTTATTTTGGGACATTAAACATTGGCATTACTAACCCTGTGTTGTCTTGATTTAGGTCATATTTCACAGACAGACACCAATTTGTCTTCACTAGCAGATGTAGGTCTGACCCATTTTGTTTCTTACATGGTGTTCCTCAGGGCTCAGTTCTCAGCCCTTTTCTTTTTGTTATATATGCTCCCATTGGATACTTTCATTGGACAGTAAGACCTTCAGTTCTATTGCACTGTTGAAATACAAATCTAGGTACATACTAATCCCTCAGACAATCAGCTGTATGCTTTGACTGATATTTTAACTGATGTAAAGAGCTGGATGGCAAAAATGGTACCTCTGAGCTCATACTAATTGCATCTTCAGCTGCCCTGAAGATCATCCACCCTGAATATTCTGGGTTTTATTACGTCCTCTCAAGCCCAGGTTAGGAATCTTGGTGTAATTTCTGAGCCTGATGCTCCTATTAGGGATATCTCTAAAAACAGCATTTTCCCCCAAATCCCCAAACTCTGTTACTGAGACACTTGTATCCATGCTTTTTACATCTAAGCTTGAGTAGTGTAGTTCTGGTCTCTTTGGTCTTCTTGTCTGTAGGCTGTAATGCCCAAACTGCAACTGCTATCTTACACCCACCAGAGTACAAGAACATGTAACACTCAAACTCTTAAAAACGTACACTGGCTCCCTATACATTTCTGTTTAAATCTGTTTCATATGTACCCTAGCTATAGCGAGGAAACATGTAACCTTTATTGGGGCAAAAAATAACCAGAACAGGCAGGGGTGAAGGAAAGGACAGACAGAGTAACATGAGGATAATCTACATTCACAAGCCACACAACAGTCAACAAGGGTCACAATATTGAAACGTGCTGGGAACAAAGAAACAAGGTGATGAGGAAAACATAGTAACAGTGTTGAGAACAGAGAACAGCTTGAAATTGCATCCAGTACTTGTAAGACTTTGCAAAGAAGCAAGACACGATAAGAAATTATATGCATACTAATCAGCTGACAAAGACACATGGAATACTGAGGCACAAATCTGGAATACAGTAAATGTTTCTTGCCCACATACAGTACCAATAAAAAGTTTTCACACACTGACAATGTATTATAGATTACATAAGTTGTAATTGATTAAAATCATATCCATTAATTACAGCATGTGCTATACGGATAAAATATTAAAAAATATTCTGAAATCAAGGATAATAAAAAGAGTTAATCCTGCTTTTATTTTACAGTCTCTACTGTCCAGTGAAGGTTTTATACTAGCTTTGGGAGCACTACTGTGAGAATCTGACCAGAGCACCTTTCTCCATACATCTCCCACAGGCCTTTTGGCAAACTCAAAACAAGCCTTCATATTTTTCATACTGCAAGTATCAAAAGGTTCTTTCCATTTGATGATGATGGATTTGATGCTGCTCCAGGTGCCCCACCACCACAATTTTCTTCACCAATTTAAGAGTATTTTGTGCAGATGTATCACATACAATTCAGATAAAAATAAAAAATAAAAAAACTTTCGCAAGGCACTGTATAAAGGAGTAGAGAATTAATGGGGTCATAATGAGATGAACCCAGAATGAGTCATTGCTAGGCCATGGAAAGTTTCAAAAATGGGTAGAGGCAGTCACACAGAACCATCATTGAGAAAGATGAAGAGTCATGGTGGGCTAGAACAATAATGTAGAGCCTCATGAGCCTAATGAGTGATAGGCCAGAACATTGGTGAAGAGCCATAATGAGCTAGAATAATAATGGGGAGGGTCATAATGCATTATAATCCAGGACATTGTTAGAGTCATAATGGGCTACAATGGGAAACAACAATGGGCAAGTTCAAACATCACAATGGGGACAGAACTATAATTAGGCAGGGTCATATTTGGGCAGAAGTTGAATGGGGTGGCATCATAACTGGGCAGATCCAAAATGGGTGGAGTGAGCTGTAATTGGGCAGAAACACGAAGGATAACACAGAATCAGGTCCTGAACAAAATGGAGCCATAATAGCAGGTGGCACAAAATCTGATTCAGAGTCAGTATGTGATGGAGCAACAATAGGGTGGAGCCAGAGCAAGAATGTAGTGACAGATGTGTGATGCAGTGTGGAAAGGTTTGGAGATTAGGACCCAGTGATGTTTGGACGGCTCAAGAGTGGTGCCTAATATGTGGTTAGTCAACTGTGATAGAAATTGGAAGGGTTTTTTTTTTGGGGGGGGGGTGTTTTGTTTTTTTGCCAGGAAGTGATTACAGTGATTTCTTCTGTTTTTCTGTTCAGGTGGCATCTCCCAGACCCAAAACCCATTTTACAGAGAATGGTTTCACGTCTTTTTGTAATGGGCCTCACCAGAATTGACGACTGTCCAGCAGTAGACAGCTGTAGATTGGTTTCCCTACCATCTTAAACAAAGGCAAAGCTTTGCTGTTACTACACTGCTGACTAGAGGGGGCTTACAGTACTTATCAAGCAGAAAGAGGGATGCTATCATTCTTTCCTGCCTGACAACTTTATGGTGGTTTGGTATGCTCAGAATCATAAAAAGGGGCTTGGATAAGGCCCTCTGAAATGTGTGGTACTCAACACTACACCAAGCTTCTGAGAGCAAACAAAAGGTGAGCATCTGCCTTGGTCTTATTGATGAAGAAAAAAAGGTTTAACAGCATGTAGCTCTCAAAGGAATCCCCCTGACTCCAGCCACTGGTAATGAATAAAACAACCATCTAATGACTATAGGTACTCATTAATCTAACTGCAGTTATTCTCCAGTTTTGTTTTGTTTTTATTTAGGGACGGGAGTAAAATGTAACTGGATCATTGTCATCCTCAGTGTTATTGTTAATTTGTGAACATGCTTGAAAAGCAACTTAATCATGACCAATTACAGTCCTGAGATCAGCAGAGGGCTGTGATTGGCTTGTTTATACATTTATTTCCTAAGTTTGAAAGAGGTGTGTGTTAGGACAGTTATTATTGACACATTGACACTAAGTTTGGCAAAGGGCTGTGATTGGATGGTTAATACATCCATGACCCTTGGCTTAGCAAGGGTTGTAGAGGCCCGTGAATGGAATGTTATTAATTATACAGTCCTCAATCTTTACAGTGGGCAGCGAATTAATGGCTAATATACCAATGACCCTAGCTTTACAGAGGACTTTCAACTGAACCACTCCTATAGACATGGGTACCCAAGTTTGACAGAGAGCTGTGATTGGATGTTATTACAGCCCTCATGGCCCTCAGGTTTGGCAGAAAACTGTGATTGTAGTTATTAGGTATGGCCCTACAGTCTAGCAAAGGGTGTGATTGGATGGTTGTTACGCCCATGACCCTAATCTTAGCCAAGGGCTATGATTGGATGGTTATTATACCCCTGACCCTAAGCTCAGTGGAGGGCTGTGACAGGACAGTTATTATAGATACAGCCCTCAAGTTTAGCAGAGGGCTGTGATTGGATGGTTATCACACCCATGACCCCAAGCTAAGCCAAGGGCTGTGATTGGATGGTTATTATGTCCATGACCCTAATCTTAGCAAAGAGTTGTGATTGGAAATGTATTATTGTTACAGCCAGAGGGCAGTGATTGTACAGTTACTACAGACACAACCCAAAGCTTAGCAAATGGTGATTGGATTGTTATTACAACTGTGACACCCAGCTAAGCAGACGGTTATGACTGTTATGAAGATACTATAAATGGATGTTTTTTTACTGGCACACCCCCAAGTTTGGCACATTGCTTTTATTGGAAACCCATGGTGAATAGAATTGAGAGGTGTTTGGGGGAAATAACAAGGTTTGCCAATCCCCATCGATACAGTGGCATTTGGGGCCTTTTATTTAATCAATCGCATTGTATGTATCCAGGAAACAGAACTGCTGAAGATTATGCCTCTGTTTTAAAATATTAGATTTTTTTTTCATTTTCTCATTCTCTGAAAAGAAATTGCAGAACCAACTACTGCAAATTTATCAGCTTCAGTTTGGTATGTGATAGACACCTCACATTTATTCACATAAGATGGTGAGATTTTGTGATTAGGCCTGCTTTGTTACAGATCTCTCAGAGCTGTTGCTCATGTAGTGCGCACACTACTTCTTCTAATAACACCAGATGACAGGTGAATCATGTCCTTTAGTGTGATTAACACAGCGATTCTTGAGTTCTGAAAAGTTGGTTAGTGTCCACTTGGCTCAAGTAATACCGTCTTTAACTGCTATGATTTGGTTGAATTTTAAATGAAAAGTTGAATAAACAGATCCTGAAGATCTCCTGAAGTTGATGACATGGTCATCCCTGGGGAGGGGATGAGAATCAAACTTGGTCCTTGGTCAATCAGGATTTCCTTTGGGATGCTGACGTGGTTTATGAGGAGCATCAACTTGTGGCCCACTGTCCTGGAGGTGGCTTTCCAGAGCTGCCTAGTCCATAGTCACCAAGATGTATTCAGATATATTCACTCTATATAAACAAGGAGTTTCTTCTCCATTCTACCAGTACAATGACGTATCATCAAGAAATATCCATACCGCCACAACATCACCTCAAAAAAAAATTTTTTTGCTTCCTCTTTTTTTGAGGCCATACCAGCAATAACCTGCATTCAAGCGAAAAAAGGTAAAGCATGTCTCTTCTTGCCTGCCTTTATTGATCACCTGTGTTCCCCTGGCAGCTTTTTCAGGTACCCACACATACTGGCAGTCATTCAGGCGCTACACTGCTGTTCCTCTGCTGTCTCCTCACCAGATGCTGGTTTATTTCTCTCTTTTTCCTCTTCAGAGAAATGCTTTTGCCATCATGATCCCACCATTGGGGCTCCCCTTCCTCCTACATTTCCCACCCCACCCCACCCCCTCCTTCTCAGTTGCTCAGGCAGATAGACACTTGGACAGGTGTGCGAGGCAGACGAGACAGATGGTCCAGAAAACTTTCTCAACTTTGTTTTTTTTCTCCTTCACTGTTTTTTTTTTTTATGGAAGCTGAAAACAAACTCCATCTTCTCCAGATGCTGTAATTTATCTGTTAATGTCAAGAGGCTCCAGGGTGAGTCTCGGAAGGCCTTATTGCAGCTAGCATTTGGGAGATTGTTGTTTATCTCTCATACAAGCTTGAGCAGTTTGCCAGGTTTGGTGGTTCTCGAAGGCTTAGCTTCTATCTATTCTCTGTGGTACATGCCCTACTGTTTCTGCAGTCCACCTGGGGATCGATAGTATGGAGCGCTTTGCATTAATAAAACTCCAAAACCTAGTTCAGTCAACTCACATGGGGTTTGTGTTCAAGGTGATCATTGTCTTTACCATCACTAGGTGGTCATGTGAGAGTTTATCACAATATTTTTCTTTACAAACATTAAAATTTTAAAAAGTTATTCAAATATATATTGCGATGTTTAGTTTCTGCATAAATCATTCATTCAAATTCAAATATTCAAAGTGGTTTGGTGTAAAATAGAAGAAATTGAAATTGTTCATAGTGGTGGTGAACCAATCGTCAGAAGGCTCCCTCACAGAAAGGTATTGCTCTAAAAAAAATAGATACTGTTTAATTATCATTTCAGGAAAAAATAAATATCTCACTTTGGAAGGCTCCTTGTGACAAAATGATTTTGTGGGGAAAATATATATTTTTGGATTCACCACTATTTTATCACCAGAAACATCACGTCTAACACTCAGAAGACATGTATTGGCTAATTTGTGACATTTATAGTAAATAAAAATGATATATTTGTAAAATTTATATAATTTCTCTACAACTAACTGTTGGGTAATTTAACATGGCATAACTAAGGTACAACTATATGAAAACTCCCATTCCCAATAAATGGCAAAAATAAAAAACTTAAAGAAAAGATAGAGCTTGATTTGCATGGCAGGCAGTGCTCGCTGAGGAGAAGGGAAAATGGATGAACATTCTAAAGAAATGTTCACATGAGGCTACAGGAAGATGAGGCCTCAGTGTCGAAGAAAATATGAAGCTAAAAAGCAAAGTTTAAAGAAACCAAGAACACAAACTAAAGAAGTGGGTGTAACTGAAATAGAGTGCCATTTTCACAGCAGGCTGGAAGGGGTTCTCACTGATAAGCAAGTGTATCTTATAATATCATATGGGCAGAAATAAATATAGTCAATCTGGTAGTTATTGCTGGGGGATGTGACTGAGCCATTCTGCTAGTCCCAGAGCCTCACACATTACTAAAAATGTGTATTTTTGTATTAATCATGCACACACACCCTAAAAAGAACTAGCCCTTACTGTCATTGGAACCATAGCTTGAGTCTCTGCAGCAGATCTGCCCTGAATTGCTTTAGCTGCCCCACAGGTGTGGCAGTATTGCTCTGACTTACAAAAGTGCTTTCTGCTAAGATATCCTTAGCTAGTAAGAAGAGGTTATAATCCAGAGATTCTTCAAGCTTAGATGCTGCCCCAAACAAATGTAAGAGTGAAGACTAACAACATCCATTATAAATATAAACATTTAATGAGTTAAATACTCTTGACAGAGATGGGTCTTCTGTCTATATTTGAAGACAGCGAGTGACTCAGCTGTTTGGACACCCACGGGAAGTTCATTCCACCATTTTGGTGCTAAGACAGAAAAGAGTCTAGATGCTTGTTTTCCTTGCTACTTCAGTGATGGAGGGTCAAGCCAAGCTGTACTTGATGCTCGAAGGGCTCTTGGTGCAAATCAAGTTTTGACCATTGTCATCAAGTACAGAGGGGCTGGTTTATTTTTGGTTTTGTAGACCAGCATCAAGATTTTGAATCTGATCAACTACAAGAAGCCAATGAAAGGAACACAGCAGAGAAGTTACATGACTGAACTTAAGATGAGCCGTGCGGCTGCATTTTGCATGAGTTGCAAGGGCCTGATGGTCCACATACGAAGGCCAGCTAGAAGGGAGTTGCAGTAGTCTAGTCTTGAAATGACAAGAGACTGAACAAGCACTTGCATGGCCTCTCTTGACAGAAAGGGTCAAATTCTCTTGAGTCAGGTTTGCCAAGAATGAGCCAAGAATAATAACTGTTCATCCACAACTACAACAAGGCTTGGAGGCCAATGGAGTCAGGGTGAGGACCAGTAGTTCCACAAATGAATAGAAGTTCAGTGTTGCTGGGGTTGATTTTAAGGTGAAGGTGAACCAATACCAGGCAAACACAGATCTATCAATAGAGACTCAATATACTCAAGCCATGAATTTCTGAGGTTTCACTGATTTTGAGTGAATTAAATGTGGATAAAGACAGGGACTCAGTGTGAGCAAGTTAACAATTCATTCATAACCAGCAAACAAGCATTCATAACCAGCATCCATGGAGGGCTGGATGAAGACGCAGCCTATCACCTTAGAGGGGTGTTGCATCCCATTGGCATTCACTTATGTCCCAAATGTTTGATATATGGATTTCAGTTACAAATAAAACTGAAGATTACCAATCTTTACTTCTCATCTAGGAACCTAGAACCTTTAAAAACAGATTAAAGAAAGAAGAATCAGAAATCGTTGTACGACCACAAACAAATAGGCATAAAATCAGTTACATGGCAAGAAACAGAACATCTAAACACAAAATAAAATAATCAACAAACACATTTAATAGGAGAGAACATGTCATTGCAGTCATAAAGAGAAAGATGGTCCATGATACTTTCACCCTTAGTTTCTCCTGTGAGCACCTTTAATCAAATCAGTCAATCTGATTTCAGATGTTGCGTCCAGTAGTGACACACCATTCCATGGTTGACTTTTAGGGGCCAAGCTTGTGAGAGATATAGACCATTAGGAAGTATGAGCTAAATGAAAGGATCGAGTTCTGGAGTTGGTCCACTATACAACCTTTTCCACCTAAGGGCCTAGAAAGCATGATAGCCCTCAATAATACAAAACTCCAATATCCAAAGAATGTAAATATCTGATGTGTGGGTAAACACTTTGCAGTGAGGCTATAACATTAGAGCGATTTTCTTTTACTTCTACTTTTTCAAACCTAAATGAATGCAGTTATCACAGCAATTTCATCTCATATGATATAACAAACTCCAAGGTGTAGGAACATGTACAAAGACGTGTAATCATAAGCAGTGTTGATTGTTATAACAAGGAAGATGCCGTTGTTAATGAAACAGAATGATATTCCTCATTAAAATGGGTTTATTTTTTGGTCTCTTCCTTCTCTATCTCCAGGTTATTTCCTTCGAACACAGGCCTCTCCATCCCAGCGCTCCTTCCAGGGCTGTATGCAGCTCATCCAAGTGGATGATCAGTTGGCCGATCTGACCGCTGTGGAACAGGGCAGGCTGGGAGCTTTTGAGAATGTCAGCCTGGACATGTGTGCCATCATTGACAGGTTAGAGCTCCTGCTGCACCACCTGATCACCACCTTCTTAAAAAGCCACTCTGAGAGATGGAGCAGAGATAAGTGTCAATCAGAAACACTCACATACAAACATACACAAACACAGTCCTTTCCACAATGGGCCAGGATCACTTATGGTCTACCTGGACTCAGATACAGTTTAATTCTTAGCAGTCTGGGGTTGTTAATGTTTTGCTGTACTGTAATATTTATAAAACATTAAATTACATTCATGCTTTTATTTTTACTCAACTATCCAATAAGTGTGGGTCAGTGTTTTTTTTTTCCTCTAATAATATAAGACTAATTCCGTGGCAGAAAAAGGTATGAAGTATTTTAATACGTATGGACCTACTGTAAAATATGTGTCACGGACCTTTTTAAAAGATGTGGAAAGATCCTTAAAGCATGTCATGCACTGTAGCTTATGAAATTCCTAAGTGACATACACTGAACATCCTGGATGTGTTACAGGACTTCTGTGAATGTTTGTAAATGTTTGAAAATGTGACCTCATTTACAAAATGTTTGGTTATTTCTTGAGACAAAACCAGCTCATTTTTTTACAGTGCATTTAACCAGTTCAAACTTTCAATTTCTACAACTACATGATGAAATACAAGTCATGAAATTGTTGTTGTTGTGATTGTTACTTTAAAATAATTACAGAAGTAGTCACATGGCATTTTTATCACAATAAGAAAAAAATATGAATACAAATACAAAACACATAACTGTTTCTGGGCTCTTATGGGTTAATTTGGTATGGTTGTGCAAATTAATTATTTATATTAGGGGGCTGTACAATTTTAAAAAATCAACAAAAATAATTAGTATGTAAAGTGAACAGTACTGTACTGACAATTGCCTTATTCTGCACTGTATCCATTCATTTAAAATAAAAACACCATACATTAAACATTTACTCTTTTATCTACAATCTAATGTAATCTGGATTAAAATCTGCACCACAATTTCTCTGCTTCTTTTAAAGATCCATAAGAGAAATGATTAAACAATATGTAAGAAGAGGTGTTTCAAGATATATTGGCTGCAGGCAACCTTGGAGTGTTAAACTTCAGGCATTTTATTAAATTATTCACCTCAAAGCTTAATATTGAGTAGCTGTTATGAATTAATTAGTAACTGTTATGAAGCTAAAATGAAAGGTAAGTAGTTGTGAGAGCAAGGAGATGAGGTAAAGACATGCTGGGAGTTTAAAGGGTTTGCTTTGAATGCTGATAAATTAAAGCAGGATGATTTAGTTCAGTTTTTACCACAAATATATTACATTCAACACATTTTCACAGACAGAATTCATTTTGTCAGCATGAGAGTGCAGTGTGAAGTGACTAAAGGGGTGGAAGAGCTTGTCATATGGGAGGGTAAACAACGTTTTTGCTCAATCTGTACTTTTTAAAGATATGCAATATCTGCTAGCTTTTCATTACTGTTATAAATTTCTAGCAAACTTTTCTTACAGATGTCATCTTTTGGTCCTGATGTTCAGAATAATGTGCGATTAAAGCAATTTATTTTAGTTCTAGTTTACTTTGGATTTCTAGATCAGTTTCTCCCTTTGGATTTTGGCCCTAATTTGAGCTACGATGCTCCCAACACTAAGAGGATGAAGAGAAGCAAATGCCTCCTCTGATACATGTGAAGCCAGACACTGCCTGTTTTTTTTTTGTTTTTTTTGTTTTGTCTTGTTTTGTTTTGTTTATTTTTATTGCTGCACAGTCAACATGCTCACAGGAAACCACAAGGTCTCAGATACAATGGCTAACAGATAACTGTGCCAGCCAGCATCTCAGTAGGTGTGATGTGTGAGAGAGAACCATTTACTCTCCTGGAGAGAGCATGGCCAATTTGGCTCTCTTGAACTCAGGCTGCTGATGGCAAGCAGTATGGCCCAGGATTCAATCCTGCAATCCCCAGATCATAGTGCTAGCAAACTATGAGCTGAGCCACTCAGAGCCCTATTTCTACACGTTCCATATTACTTCTGTCCACTGGTGGCACTCTTTCACCAAATACACGTAGCTCATCCTTTCAGCCCAAGGAGAACAGTAATTCTGCTTGCCTGGGTTGTGTCAGTAATTCCTGCGTGTGCATAAAGGTCAAAATATATTCACAAAACATTGTTTGGCTCCTGAAATGAACTGCATGCCGTGCTTTTTACAAATATATGTACACATGCACATGTTTTATCCTGCTTACAAAATCATGCACATTTACACATTTCCCATAGGAAAGTCATCTGAACATTTACAGTCTAAACTGAAGCCCTAGCCCTGGTGGTCCACAGTTCACCACAGGACTTAACTATATATTCATCTTGTCACAGTGTGCCTTATGGTGGAGACCAAATTCCATGCCCATGTGTTAGCAACTGAACTCTACTATCATGACCAAGAATGGTTATTGGGCCTCAGTACAGCTCAGTGGATTATTCAGAGCATATCAGATTTAATTTGACATTCAATTCAATATAAATCTAATACAAAAAAATCTTTTTGTTGTTTGTGTTAACTGTAACATCTAAGGGTTAATCATTGCAGCCATTCCTCCACGGCTCCTGTTCAGAAAGGCCTCATCATCAAGGCTCTTTCAATTTGGGAGGAATAGGAGGGCCAGCTCACTGTCATTCCGCTCAGATTGATTGATTATCCATGCATTTTCTGTCACTGAGCCACAGCAGCCGCTCATGTGCTATGGCCCAGTTCGCATCTACGCCACTGCTCAGGTGTGTGGTGTTGAGCATGCTGATAAACAAATGTGATTGATGAGATAAATCCATGTTTGTCATTGTTCCATATGACTTAAACACAGTCTCTAACTCAAAACTGAACTTCTTTGTGAGACATGACAGACATACAATTCTTCTTTAGCAAGATTTCTTTGATTTTTTTGTCTTTATTGTTAAATAATCTGGAGTGGAAACACATTTAAACAAGGCTTGTTTTATTTCCTTTATTTAAAATGTTTCTTGAAGAATTTTTGACAGTCAATTTGTAACATTATTATTTCCATTAAATAGCATCTCATTGCCTGGGATGACTTCAATGACAATGCAGATGCCTGTTGTCCCACAAGGAAACTAATTTGCCTCAATATTAAGGCAGACTGAGCTGCTGTTTATTGTTCTTCATGACTAATTGTGTATATTTTAAGCAATTTCTAGCAGGACCTCTAATGATTCAACTAAATATTGCCTTAACTCGCACTCAGCGGTCCATCCATCTATCTATCTATCTATCTATCTATCTATCTATCTATCTATCTATC
>JAVGWO010000224.1:0-13143 GCA_034509495.1 Acestrorhynchus altus | reverse complement strand
TCACATTTTGTCTCTCATAGTTGAGGTCTACCTATGATGTCAATTAATGGCCTCTCTCATCTTTTTAAGTGGGAGAACTTGCACAATTGGTGACTGACTAAATACTTATTTTCCCCACTGTATGGCCAAGTCTACACAGAAATGGTTCACCACACTCAGAATGAAGCTCCTCCCGTGGCCATCTCAGTCCCCAGACCTCAACCCCATTGAAAACCTGTGGGGTGAGCTGGAGAGTGCAGAGGAGAGGACCCAGGTCGCTGGATGAGATATTGTGCAAAGAGGAATGGTCGAAGATCCCTCTTTCTGTATTCTCTCATCTTATAGAACATTATAGGAGAAGATTAGGTGCTGTTTTGTTGGCAAAAGGGGGTTGTACAAAGTATTAACATCAAGGATGCTAATTGTGGCACACATGATTTGATGTTAAACAATTATTTCTTAATGTGGGATTTTTTTCCTACTGAATAAATGCATTTAAATTCAAGGTTGGATTTTACTCTTCTTTCCATCGTGGTCCTTTATTATTTAGAAAATAACTCAATTTATTAGAAGCTAAAGAACACATCTTAACAAGGGGTGCCAATAATTATGGAGAGCACTATATGTATTTGAGTAGCCTAGGAACTCCTGAAAAGAGCAATACCTGACAGCAATACGTGACAATAAATTTAAATCAATTGTTTGGCAAATAAATATATCAAAGCCTGAAAACATCTTAATTCTTTATTTTTTTATTTATTTTTTCTTAAAGAACCCAGATACATTATGAAAGACACTGCTTGTGCCTAAACATTTGGGTGTCTTTAGTACCTACCAAACCATCAATTGTAAAATAAGAAATCCCTGTGATTTATTTTGTTTTATTTATTTATTTAATGAAATTGTAATGTATTTATTTATTTATTTAATTAATTAATTTATTTATTATGGGGGCATTTCTTTCTCATACATGATGCTGCAGTCAGTAAAATGCATTAGTATCTGTTTGTACATGCATAACAGCAAACAGGTGCTATGATACTAATACAGCCCCTTATTCTGTCAAGACCAGTGCAGCATTGTTTACACATTGCTGAAATACAAATCAGCATTTTAACTATCAGGATTATATTTACAGTAAACACAGAGTGGAATGAACCACTGCAATGTACCACTAATTAATGCCAGTCAGTCTCAGTTTCAGACATTTCAGTGCTCACTTTATAATAATGGACTAAATGACCAGCTTAATGTTTACATTCAAAATGAAGAGTCGATCACTTAGCAGCTGTTTGGTCTGTTATGATTTGAATCTTTGACCTTCATTTCTATGCTGACAGTCACTCCTGCTCTTGCTCTGCAGTGTGATTACTAGTTCATCAAATCTGATCATCATGAACTACTCCAGCTCTCTCACAGGACACCACTGGACCTCACCAGTTAGATTCAGCCAGACTGGTGAGTTTTAAATAGATGATCATCTAAATGAAGAACAAAAGTAACAAAGTAAGATCTAGTAACTGTCACAGCCCTGGTCCTGAGGAACTCCTGCTCTGGAGCCAGGTGCTCTCCTGCTTAACACATTCCATGCAACTCAAAGGGCTTGTTAATGAGTGAAGTGGAACTGTGTGTGTTGGAAGCAGGAAAAGCACTATAATATGTATGGCAGTGGTGCCTCCAGGACAGGGGTCGAGAAACACTGGTTCAGGACTAAATGACAAGGGGCTTACAGGACAATCAGTTGGATGAATAGTCAACTTACCTCAGCTGCTATTGTATCTGAACTATCAATTTCACACAGTAAGTGTCTCCATTTTCAGATCTACATTCCCAACTTCACTGTGTCGGGAGTCATGCTGCCACAAGCACTCCATCACCAGTGCTTACCTTCCACAACTGCTGCCTATCTGCCACGTATGTACCTCATACACAATAAATAAACCTATGTATGTGTTAAATATATAACAATATCTTTTGAAAGATTAGAGCATCAATAATAATACTTTTAATATTATTATTATTATTTTAAGAGGGGATGTAGAATTTAATAATTTGATTATATGATTGATGTTCAATGTGGTTCAGCTGTTCTAATAGGTTAAGTGTCTAATTTTCAGATCTACATTCTTACCCCACTGTCTTGGAAGTCATGCTCCCACAAGCACTCCATCATCAGAACTTAACATCCACTACTCCTGCCTATCTGCCACGTATGTACCTCATACACAAATATAAAACTATGTATGTGTTAAATATATAGCACTATGTTGAGTAAGTTTAGACTACAATGATAAAAAAAAAAACAATAATAATAATAATAATAACTATTCTCTTATTTCTCAATTTTAATAGCTGAGAGACATCAGCAGAACAGCTGCTTTGATGAACATTGTCGTTATCTGCTTCTTTCATTTCAGAGCTTGCAGCATACCGCAAAGATGTGTGGTGATACACCGTCCCACTCCACAGACGGCCCACATGTCATGTTGCTCAGCAGCCCAGAGCTACCCCCACCAGAATCAACAGAAGAGGAAGAGAGAGGACATTCTGCATGAAGACAACACCACCTCTGATGACAATGACGTAGATGAGCCTCCACGTACCAGACCCAGAACAGACGACTGCGAATACTTCGTATGGGAGGCCATCCACAGCCAAAGGGGACATTTTTCTTCTCCTGAGGAGATTCTGGGACATGTTGAGCAATCCCGGGAATCTGGCAGCTGCTGAAGAGATGAGCTAATGGTAGCTTATAGAAGGTCACTCGACTATTTTGATTCATGTAAATAGTTTTAATCATTTTTTGATATTTTCTTAGAAATAAAATCTGTTCTGATAAAAACTCTGACTCACTTTGTCTAAATTAATCAGATATTTTTGAGCACACTTAATTATTTTGCACGCCAGGTAACCTGTCCAAACTGCTGGCACATCTGTTTGAACATCTTCAACCAAAGAACTCTTCAATAGTGCTCGCTACTGTATTTTGGGCTTTTCTTATTTAGTCTTGGAACATGTGATCACAGAAGGTCTGCTAGTATAATTGTCGTCCTGTTATCAACTTTGTAAACTTTCCTTCCTTTTAGCTAATCAAGTAGTTATTAGTGTATTAGTAACGCGGTTATCTATATTCCTATTGTCTAGGTATATAATGGGCAGATATTAGTGTTAGTTGCGAGGCAGAGATTTAAGGTGTATATCGAAAATTTTTGAATAGAAGTAAAACATTGATTTCTAAATGAACAGAATAATATGCTTAGTATTAAAGTCATAGTATGATTAGGCTATTAACACTCCATTCAATAAGTCGAAATTTATCACAGCAAACTTTGGATGATTAATTTCAACAAGATTTCTATATTACGAAGTGCTTTTGGCAATGTCATACATGTAACAGAGTGTGTTTAGTAGTCTAACCCGAACCCTAACCCTAACCCTACCCATGAGCAAAGAAAATATGAAAATAATGAAAGCAGAAGCAAAATGTTGATCAAAACAAGGTCAAATTCATACAATTACATAAGTTTTATTAATGACAAATGTAGATACAGTCCTCCATAATTATTGGCACCCCTGGTTAAGACCTGTTCATTAGCTTCTAATAAATTGAGTTTTTTCTAAATAATAAAGGACCACGATGGAAAAAAGAGTAAAATCCAACATTTAACTTAAGTGAATTTTAAGGGGGAAAAATATCCCTGAATCTGTCACGTATCTGTCTGGTCCCTGGTTCGTCTGTTCCCATGCTTGGAGCAACATGTCATGTCTCCCCATTCTCATGTCTCCATTTGTAACCCTGCCCCATCGTTATCATGTCCCAGCCATGTCTTTTGTTAGTCCTTGTCGGTCTTTGTGCTGTGACATGAATTATGTTTAGGAATTAACTGCTTGCTTGACTTTAGTAAGCATAATGCCCATCACAAAATACACCAAAGACGCTGCTCTGCAACAGACCCAGAGATGCAGCTCAAAAATAATGCCTTCATAAAACATTTGTTCATCGCGCTGGCACCCAATAGTCTCTTATAAATAATGAGAATGAGGCATTCATCATCTGCAAATAACACTAAAAAAGTTTCATCGATTTATGGCAAATATTTTAATTAGTAATTGCAATTTATACTTCTGGGTATAACATGATGTGACACTGACACTAACCCATGAGCAAAGAAAATATGAAAATAATGAAGGCAGAAGCAAAATGTTGATTAAACAAGGTCAAATTCATACAATTATACAAGTTTTATTAATGACAAATGTAGATACTTTAGATATTTCTGTCAATTCTACAGTAGTTTACAAAGTTGATCAGATTATGTAGGAACATTTAATTAGTAATTCACAACTTCCTGTTTCCCTGGGGTATAAATATGATGTGAGACTGACACTAACCCATGAGCAAAGAAAATATGAAAATAATGAAGGCAGAAGCAAAATGTTGATTAAACAAGGTCAAATTCATACAATTATATAAGTTTAATTAATGACAAATGTAGATATAGTGCCCTCCATAATTATTATGTCTCCTGGTTACGATGGGTTCTTTAACGTCTAATAAATTGAGTTTTTTTCTAAATAATAAAGGACCACGATGGAAAAAAGAGTAAGTAAGTCCCTTGTCTTTGTTAGTCCTTGTCGGTCTTTGTGGCTATGTGGTATTATAACTTCATGTTTAGGTCTGTCTTCATGTTTACTTGTTTTAGTGTTTATTGTACCCTGTCAATAAATACAACCCAGCGTGGCATCGCCTGCTCCTGCCTCTTATCTGTGAGTCCAGAGATGCTACAGAATCAGAAATAATTATTCTTCATAAAACACCTGTTCCACAATTATTGACACCTCAACAATTTAGCAAATGAATGTAATGAAAGTATTTCTGTCACCCTAAGCTTACAAAGCTGATCAGATTATGTAGGAACACACTAGGATCTACAATCCTCCCGTTTCCTCAGTATAACATGATGTGACACTGATGCCATTTCTCCTTTAATATGGAGAAAAAGAAACATACCACCTGGCAAGGCAGGTGTTCACATTCACAAGTCAGGCAATGGCTACAAGAAAACAGCCACTCGCCTACACCTGTCCATATCTACCGTCAGAGGAATGATTAAGACAACTGGAACAGTGGTAAACAAGCCTGGACCAGGACTCTGAAAGGGCTTGTTAATTAGCAGAAGTTGAATCAGTGTGTTGGAAGCAGGGAAAGCACTATAATATGCATGGCAGTGTTGGCTCCAGGACAAGGGTTGAGAAACACTGGTCTAGACTAAATGACAAGGGGCTCACAGGACAATCAGTTGGATGAATAGTTGTAACTTACAACTGCAGTGTTATTGTATCTGACTTATCAGTTTCACACAGTTCAGCACTTCAGTTTCTTATAGAAAACAAGTTTCGATCACAAAGCATCTAGTATGTTTCAGTTGATCGGTTGAGTTTCAGTGTAGTTCAGCCTTTCTAACAGGTTAAATGTCTCATTTCCAGAATTACATTCTGACCCCCCTGTCTCAAGAGTCAGGATGCCACCCCCACTTCATTACACAGGCTCAACTACTGATGCCAGGTATCTGCCAGGTATGTACCTCAAACACAGTATATACAACTATGTCTGTGTTAAACATATACATATGTTGTGTAATGACACAGTATTTTTATTATTATTATTATTATTATTATTATTATTATTTTAAGAGGGGATATAGAATTTTATAATTTGATTATATGATTGATGTTCAATGTGGTTCAGCTGTTCTAACGGGTTAAATGTCTCATTTTCAGATCTACATTCTGACCCCACTGTCTCGGGAGTCATGCTGCCAAGCACTCCATCATCAGTGCTTAACTTCCACTACCCTGCCTATCTGCCACGTATACCTCACACAATAAATAAAAACTATGTATGTGCAAAAATATAACACTATGTTGAGTGTTAGACTACAATGAAAATAATAATAATTAATAATAATAATAATAATAATAATAATAATGATAAAAATAATAATAATTACTCTGTTATTTGATAAATTTTAAGAGCTGAAAGACATCAGCAGCACACAGCCCTAAGAGGTGCAGTTTTTGATGAACATTGTCTGTTATCTGCTTCTTTCATTTCAGGGCTTTACAGTGTACCGTATGTGTGGGAGATACACTGTCTCCACTCCACAGACGCCCCACATGTCATGTTGCTCTCAGTTAAGCCCAGAGCTATCCCCTCCAGAATCAACAGAAGAGGAAGAGAGAACATTCTGCATGAAGATCACACCACCTCTGATGACCATGACGTAGATGAGCCTCTCTACGCATTGCAGACCTTAGAACAGACGACTTGAATGGGAATACTGCATGGGAGGCCAATTTACAAACTGTAAAGGGGGGACATTTTTTTCTCCTCCTAGGAGATTCTAAGGCAATCCCGGAATCTGGCAGCTGGCTGAAGAGATGAGCCAATGGCAGCTTATATAGTCACTCGACTATTTCTATTCATGTAAATAGTTTTAATCATTTTATTGACATGAAAAGCTCTGACTCACTTTGTCTAAATTAATCAGATATTTTTGA
The DNA here is from genome assembly GCA_034509495.1 of Acestrorhynchus altus. NCBI lineage: Eukaryota > Metazoa > Chordata > Actinopteri > Characiformes > Acestrorhynchidae > Acestrorhynchus > Acestrorhynchus altus. The sequence goes on along the minus strand of JAVGWO010000224.1, from coordinate 6,603 downwards.
GCACACTTCATTATTTTGCCCACCAGGTAACCTGTCCAAACTGCTGGCACATCTGTTTGAACATCTTCAACCAAAGAACTCTTAAATAGTGGTCGCTACTGTATTTTGGGCTTTTCTTATTTGTATCTCTGAAACATGTGATCACAGAAGGTCTGCTAGTATAATTCTCGTTCTGTTATCAACTTTGTAAACTTTCCTTTCTTTTAGCTAATCAAGTAGTTATTAGTGTATTAGTAACGTGGTTATCTAAAAGTATATTCTATTGTCTAGAGTATATAATGGGGCAGATAATAGTATATTATGAGGCAGAGATTTAAGGTATATCGTAGTACCTTTTTGGAATAGAAGTAAACATTGATTTCACCAGAATACAGTGCTTTAGTACAAAGTCATAGTAGACTAGGCTATTAACACTCCATTCACAATGAAATATATCACAGCAAACTTTGATGATTAATTTCAACAAGATTTCTGAGACATGAAATTTTACAAATGTCATACATGTAAATAGAAATGTGTTTTGTGGTCTAACCTGAACCCTAACCCTAACCCAGAGCAAAGAAAATATGAAAAACAATGAAAGCAGAAGCAAATGTTGATCAAAACAAGGTTAAATTCATACAATTATATGTTTTATTAATGACAATATAGATACAGTGCCCTCCATAATTATTGGCACCCCTGGTTAAGACGTGTTCATTAGCTTCTAATAAATTGAGCTTTTTTCTAAATAATAAAGGACCACGATGGAAAAAAGAGTAAAATCCAACAATTAATCCAAGTGAATTTCTAAGGGGAAAATATCACTAATCAGAAATAATTATTCTTCTCATAAAAGCACTCGTTCCACAATTATTAACAATCTCCAACAATTGTTAGCAAATAAATTTAATAAAAGTATTTCTGTCAATTCTACAGTAGTTTACAAAGTTGATCAGATTATGTGGAAACATTTAATTAGTAATTCAAAACTTCCTGTTTCCCTGGGGTATAAATATGATGTATTAATTTGATGCCATTTCTCTTTAATAATGGGAGAGAAAAGAAACATACCCACTCTCAAGTAAGGCAGGTGTTTGTTAACATTCACAAGTCAGGCAGCTGGCTACAAGAAAACAGAGCTTTCACTGCCTACACCTTTTCGTCCATATCTACCGTCAGAGCAATGATTAAGACAACTGGAATAGTGGTAAACAAGCCTGACCAGACTCTGAAAGGGCTTGTTAATGAGTGGAGAAGTGAACTGTGTGTTGGAAGCAGGAAAGCACTATAATATGTATGGCAGCAACGCAGGACAAGGGCTGAGAAACACAGGTCTAGACTAAATGACAGCAAGGGGCTCAGGACAATCAGTTGGATGAATAGTTGTAACTTACTACTGAAGTGTTATTGTATCTGAACTATCAGTTTCACACAGTTCAGCACTTCAGTTTCTTATAGAAAACAAGTAAGCTCGGATCACAAAGCATCTAGTATGTTTCAGTTGATCGTTGAGTTTCAGTGTAGTTCAGCCTTCTAACAGGTTAAATGTCTCATTTCCAGAATTACATTCTGACCCCTGTCTCAAGAGTCAGGATGCCAATTCCACTTCATTACACGGGCTCAACTACTGATGCCAGGTATCTGCCAGGTATGTACCTCAAACACAGTATATACAACTATGTCTGTGTTAAACATATATTATTATGTTGTGTAATGACACAGTATTTTGCATTATTATTATTATTACATATTATTATTTTAAGAGGGGATAGAATTTTATAATTTGATTATATGATTGATGTTCAATGGTTCAGCTGTTCTAACGGGTTAAATGTCTCATTTTCAGATCTACATTCTGATCTCAATTGTCTCTGGAGTCATACTGCCAATGGGGCACTCCATCATCAGTGCTTAACCTCCACTACCCTGCCTCATCTGGCCACGTATGTACCTCATACACAATAAATAAACTATGTATGTGTTAAAAATATAATGACTATGTTGGAGTAAGTTTAGATCACAATGAAAATAATAATAATTAATAATAATAATAATAATAATTAATAATGATAAAAATAATAATAATTACTCTGTTATTTGTAAATTTTAAGAGCTGAAAGACATCAGCAGCACACAGCCCTAAGAGGTGCAGTTTTTGATGAACATTGTCTGTTATCTGCTTCTTTCATTTCAGGGCTTTACAGTGTAGCGTATGTGGGAGATACACTGTCCCACTCCACAGACGTCCCACATGTCATGTTGCTCAGCAGCCCAGAGCTATCCCCTCCAGAATCAACAGAAGAGGAAGAGAGAACATTCTGCATGAAGATCACACCACCTCTGATGACCATGACGTAGATGAGCCTCTACGTACCAGACCTAGAACAGACGACTCTGAATGGAATACTATGGGAGGTCATTCCCACAACCAGTGACATTTTTTCTCCGAGGAGACTGGAGGCAATCCTGGAATCTGCAGCTGGCTGGTGAGATGAGCCAATGGCAGCTTATATAGTCACTGACTACTTTATTCATGTAAATAGTTTTAATCATTTTATTGACATGAAAAGCTCTGACTCACTTTGTCTAAATTAATCAGCTAGATATTTTTGAGCACACTTATTATTTGCCTACCCAGGTAACCTGTCCAAACTGCTGGCACATCTGTTTGATTCTAACCAAAGAACTTAAATAGTGCTTCATCAGCTTGGGCTTTTTCTTATTTATTTGGAACATGTGATCACAGAAGGTCTGCTAGTGCTAATTCCTGCTCTGTTATCAACTTTAGAACCTTCCTTTCTTTTAGCTAATCAAGTAGTTATTAGTGTATTAGTAACGTGGTTATCTAAAAGTATATTCTATTGTCTAGGGTATATAATGGGGCAGATATTAGTATATTATGAGGCAGAGATTTAAGGTGTATATCGTAGTACCTTTTTGGAATAGAAGTAAACATTGATTTCTAAATGAACAGAATACAGTGCTTTAGTACAAAGTCATAGTATGACTAGGCTATTAACACTCCATTCACAATGAAATATATCACAGCAAACTTGATGATTAATTTCAACAAGATTTCTTGAGACATGAAATTTTTTAAGTTAAATGTCACATGTAAATAGAAATGTGTTTTGTAGTCTAACCCGAACCCTAACCCTAACCCATGAGCAAAGAAAATATGAAAACAATGAAAGCAGAAGCAAAATGTTGATCAAAACAAGGTTAAATTCATACAATTATATAAGTTTTATTAATGACAATGTAGATACAGTGCCCTCCATAATTATTGCACCCCCTGGTTAAGACGTCACCATTAGCTTCAATAAATTGAGCTTTTTTCTAAATAATAAAGGACCACTTATGGAAAAAAGAGTAAAATCCAACAATTAACTCAAGTGAATTTGCTGGGAAAATATCACTGAATCAGAAATAATTATTCTTCATAAAAGCACCCGTTCCACAATTATTAACACCCTAACAATTGTTAGCAATAAATTTAATAAAAGTATTTCTGTCAATTCTACAGTAGTTTACAAAGTGCGCTATGGGAACATTTAATTAGTAATTCAAAACTTCCTGTTTCCCTGGGGTATAAATATGATGTGACACTGATGCCATTTCTCTTTAATATGGGAGAGAAAAAGAAACATACCACTCAAGTAAGGCAGGTGTTTGTTAACATTCACAAGTCAGGCAATGGCTACAAGAAAACAGCCACTCGCCTACACCTGTCCATATCTACCATCAGAGCAATGATTAAGACAACTGGAACAGTGGTAAACAAGCCTGACCAGGACTCTGAAAGGGCTTGTTAATGAGTGGAGAAGTGGAACTGTGTGTGTTGGAAGCAGGGAAAGCACTATAATATGTATGGCAGTGTTGGCTCCAGGACAAGGGTTGAGAAACACAGGTCTAGACTAAATGACAAGGGGCTCACAGGACAATCAGTTGATGAATAGTTGTAACTTACTACTGAAGTAGTTATTGTATCTGAACCATCATTTCACACAGTTCAGCACTTCAGTTTTTATAGAAAACAAGCTTCCTCGATCACAAAGCATCTAGTATGTTTCCAGTTGATCGTTGAGTTTCAGTGTAGTTCAGCCTTTCTAACAGGTTAAATGTCTCATTTGTAATTACACTGACCCCCTGTCTCAAGAGTCAGACACCCCACTTCATTACATGGGCTCAACTACTGATGCCAGGTATCTGCCAGGTATGTACCTCAAACACAGTATATACATCTATGTATGTGTTAAACATATATTATTATGTTGTGTACAATTACAGTATATTATTTTTTTTATTATTATTATTATCATTATTATTATTATTATTATTATTTTAAGAGGGGATATAGAATTTAATAATTTGATTATATGATTGATGTTCAATGTGGTTCAGCATTCAGCATCATTTTCAGATCAACATTCTGACCCCACTGTCTTGTGAGTCATGCTGCCCCAAGCACTCCATCATCAGTGCTTAACTTCCACTACTCCTGCCTATCTGCCACGTATGTACCTCATACACAATACATAAAAGTATGTACGTATTAAACATATAGCAATATGTTGAGTAAGTTTAGACTACAATGAATAATAATAATAATAATAATAATAATAATAATAATAATAATTACTACTCTGTTATTTCTAAATTTTAAGAGCTGAAAGACATCAGCAGCACACAGCCCTAAGAGGTGCAGTTTTTGATGAACATTGTTATTTGCTTCTTTCATTTCAGGGCTTTACAGTGTAGCGTATGTGTGGGAGATACACTGTCCCACTCCACAGACGTCCCACATGTCATGTTGCTCAGCAGCCCAGAGCTATCCCCGAGCTGGAGAGTGCAGAGGAGAGGACCCAGGTCGCTGGATGAGAGAGATTGTGCAAAGAGGAATGGTCGAAGATCCCTCTTTCTGTATTCTCCCATCTTGTAGAACATTATAGGAGAAGATTAGGTGCTGTTTTGTTGGCAAAAGGGGGTTGAACAAAGTATTAACATCAAGGATGCTAATTGTGGCACACATGATTTGATGTTAAAGAATTATTTCTTAATGTGGGATTTTTTTCCTACTGAATAAATGCATTTAAATTCAAGGTTGGATTTTACTCTTCTTTCCATCGTGGTCCTTTATTATTTAGAAAATAACTCAATTTATTAGAAGCTAAAGAACACATCTTCACAAGGGATGCCAATAATTATGGAGGGCACTATATATATTTGAGTAGCCTAGGAACTCCTGAAAAGAGCAATACATGACAGCAATACGTGACAATAAATTTAAATCAATTGTTTGGCGAATAAAAATACGCCAAACCCTGAAAAACCCTTTTTTTATTTTTTTAAAGAACCCATATGTATTATGAAAGACACTGCTTGTGCCTAAATATTTGGGTGTCTTTACTATCAACTAAACCATCAATTGTAAAATAAGAAATCCCTGTGGTTTATTTTGTTTCATTTATTTATTTAATGAAATTGTAATGTATTTATTTATTTATTTATTTAATTTATTTATTATGGGGCATTTCTTTCTCATACATGATGCTGCAGTCAGTAAAAATGCATTAGTACCTGTTTGTACATGTATACAGTAAATGTGTGCTGTGATATTAATACAGCCCCTTATTCCTGTCATGAACAGTGCAGTACTGTTTACACATTACTGAAATACAAATCACAGTATTTTAACTACTGTGATTATATTTACAGTAAACACAGAGTGGAATGAACCACTGCAATGTACTCGCTAATTAATGCCAGTCAGTCTCAGTTTCAGACATTTCAGTGCTCACTTTATAATAATGGACTAAATGACCAGCTTAATGTTTACATTCAAAATGAAGAGTCGATCACTTAGCAGCTGTTTGGTCTGTTATGATTTGAATCTTTGACCTTCATTTCTATGCTGACAGTCACTCCTGTTCTTGCTCTGCAGTGTGATTACTAGTTCATCAAATCTGATCATCATGAACTACTCCAGCTCTCTCACAGGACACCACTGGACCTCTGGAGCCCAGTTAGATTCAGCCAGATCTGGTGAGTTTTAAATAGATGATCATCTAATGAAGAACAAAAGTAACAAAGTAAGATCTAGGCAACTGTCACAGCCCTGGTCCTGGAGGAACTCCTGCCCTGCGTGATTGTGTGCTCTCCCTGCTTTAACACATTCCATGCAACTCTAAAAGGGTTTGTTAATGAGTGGGAAGTGGAATCAGGTGTGTTGGAAGCAGGGAAAGCACTATAATATGTATGGCAGTGGTGCCTCCAGGACAGGGGTCGAGAAACACTGGTCTAGACTAAATGACAAGGGGCTTACAGGACAATCAGTTGGATGAATAGTTGTAACTTACCTCTGAAGTGTTATTGTATCTGAACTATCAATTTCACACAGTAAGTGTCTCATTTTCAGATCTACATTCTGACCCCACTGTGTCGGGAGTCATGCTGCCACAAGCACTCCATCACCAGTGCTTACCTTCCACAACTGCTGCCTATCTGCCACGTATGTACCTCATACACAATAAATAAACCTATGTATGTGTTAAATATATAACAATATCTTTTGAAAGATTAGAGTACAATAATAATACTTTTAATATTATTATTATTATT